>CM075731.1:104397158-104419658 GCA_037974335.1 Prionace glauca
TCACGTGCTCACTGTGTGAGGGAGAGAGACAGAGAGGGAGAGAGACAGAGAGGGAGAGAGACAGAGAGGGAGAGAGACAGAGAGGGAGAGAGACAAGCTGCAGCCAGACACACACACAGAGCCTCAGAGTCTAAGACCCAGCCAACCACAGGGCCATGAGAACGTTAACCATCTGTTGCAGGGTGACGAGGGGAACATTTTAAGTTTCTCTCATATTAATTAAGCACTCAAGACATTCGATTACTCAGCACATATTCCACATTTAGCCCCAGGCTCCCCCCGGAGACCCCCAGACTGAACGCTATATAAGGGGATGAGATGCGTCTGACTGTAAGTCACCGGGGGGGGGGGGGATTCACATCTTCTCCACTCAAGGTGCTCAGAGACCTGTTCCTAACAAGGTAACTGTCTCAGGCAATGGAACGAAGGGAGGGCAGTCACATTCAGATTCAGCCCCCCCCCCCTCCCCTCCCTCCCCCCCCTCCCCCCACTGCTCCCACCCCCCCTCCCCGCCCCACAGACGTTTATAAGGTGGCTCCCCTCTCTGGCAACTGACTGTCAGGCTCACTGATGTTTCTGAAGTATTGAAAATCAGGGTTTCATTTTCCCCGCATTGATAATAAGGACCTGGAAGGAGTCTGAGGGAGGACTCAGTGTTCGAGGAAGGTAAGACCCCAATCCCCCACTCCCCCCACCCCACCCCACCCCAGTCTGTAACGAGTGTGTGTGGGGGGTGGGAGGGTGGGGGGTTAGTGAGAGCCAGAAACAGGTAAGTCTCCACAACCACTAACCGGTAACCTGCCAATCAGTGCAATCAGGTTAATTGGGTTTCTCTCTTGCCTTTAGGGAGTTACCCCTGGTGGGAGTGCCTGCCTTAACTATTAGCTGTTGACGAACTGTGAGGGAATGTCTCTCTTTACTGCTCCCTGTCGCTGTCAGGGGATCGGGTGAGGATATTGTAGTGAGCAGTGACACAAGAAACATCCCAAGACTGAGAGAAAATCAAGAGGCAGGGCGGCAGAGTGGTTAGCACGGCTGCCTCACAGTGCCAGGGACCTGGATTCGATTCCTTGGGTGACTAACTGTGTGGAATCTGCATGCTCTCCCCATGACTGCATGGGTTTCCTCTGGGTGCTCCGGTTTCCTCACACACTCCAAAATCTGTAGGTTAGGTGGATTGGCCGTGCTAAATTGTCCCTTAATGTCCAAAGATGTGCAGGTTAGGGTGGATTGGCCATGCTAAATTGTCCCTTAGTGTCCAAAGATGTGCAGGTTAGGGTGGATTGGCCATGCTAAATTGTCCCTTAGTGTCCAAAGATGTGCAGGTTAGGGTGGATTGGCCATGCTAAATTGTCCCTTAGTGTCCAAAGATGTGCAGGTTAGGTGGATTGCCCATGCTAAATTATCCCTTAATGTCCAAAGATGTGTAGGTTAGGTGGATTGGCCGTGCTAAATTGCCCCTTAATGTCCAAAGATGTGTAGGTTAGGGTGGATTGGCCATGCTAAATTGTCCCTTAGTGTCCAAAGATGTGCAGGTTAGGGTGGATTGGCCGTGCTAAATTATCCCTTAGTGTCCCAAAGATGTGCAGGTTAGGGTAAATTGGCTGTGCTAAATTGCCCCTTAGTGTCCCAAAGATGTGCAGGTTAGGGTGGATTGGCCATGCTAAATTGCCCCTTAGTGTCCCAAAGATGTGCAGGTTAGGATGGATTGGCCATGCTAAATTGCCCCTTAGTGTCCCAAAGATGTGCATGTTAGGGTGGATTGGCCGTGCTAAATTGCCCCTTAGTGTCCCAAAGATGTGCAGGTTAGGGTGGATTGGCCATGCTAAATTATCCCTTAGTGTCCAAAGATATGCAGGTTAGGGTGGATTGGCCGTGCTAAATTGCCTCTTAGTGTCCAAAGATGTGCAGGTTAGGGTGGATTGGCCATCCTAAGTTATCCCTTAGTGTCCAAAGATGTGCAGGTTAGGGTGGATTGGCCATGCTAAATTATCCCTTAGTGTCCAAAGATGTGCAGGTTAGGGTGGATTGGCCATGCTAAATTATCCCTTAGTGTTCAAAGATGTGCAGGTTAGAGTGGATTGGCCATGCTAAATTGCCCCTTAGTGTCCAAAGATGTGCAGGTTAGGGTGGATTGGCCATCCTAAGTTATCCCTTAGTGTCCAAAGATGTGCAGGTTAGGGTGGATTGGCCATGTTAAATTATCCCTTAGTGTCCAAAGATGTGCAGGTTAGGGTGGATTGGCCATGCTAAATTATCCCTTAGTGTCCAAAGATGTGCAGGTTAGGGTGGATTGGCCATGCTAAATTGCCCCTTAGTGTCCAAAGATGTGCAGGTTAGGGTGGATTGGCCATCCTAAGTTATCCCTTAGTGTCCAAAGATGTGCAGGTTAGGGTGGATTGGCCATGCTAAATTATCCCTTAGTATCCAAAGATGTGCAGGTTAGGGTGGATTGGCCATGCTAAATTATCCCTTAGTGTCCAAAGATGTGTAGGTTAGGGTGGATTGGCCGTGCTAAATTATCCCTTAGTGTCCCAAAGATGTGTAGGTTAGGGAGAATTGGCCATGCTAAATTGCCCTTTAGTGTCCAAAGATGTGCAGGTTAGGGTGGATTGGCCATGCTAAATTACCCCTTAGTGTCCAAAGATGTGCAGGTTAGGGTGGATTGGCCATGCTAAATTGTCCCTTAGTGTCCCAAAGATGTGCAGGTTAGGGTGGATTGGCCGTGCTAAATTGCCCCTTAGTGTCCCAAAGATATGCAGATAAGATGTGCCTGCGTAAGATGCTCTTTTGGAGACTCAGTGCAGATGGGATAAATTGCCTCCTCCTGCATCGGAGGGATTCTATGATTCTGTGCGTGGGAATGGTTCAGAAATGCTTCTCGGTCTTTTCTGGATTGCTGCTTTAGCAGCTGCGAACTGACAAGCCCGGAGAAATCAGCCCACAATCCTGTTCGGGATCATTCTCCTTGCTGGCTCCAGCTGTGAAGTTTGAACCAGTAGTGGCTTTCTGGATATAAAGTTACTCTCAGTAACGGTGACAGAACTCCACGCACTTTTCCAAATGCGGCCTAACTAAAGTTTTTCTACAGCTGTAACAAAACTTGCCAAATTTTATGTAATTTCAGGAAGAAATAGCTCTTGGGGCTAGAAATGTCAAGGTCTAGGGGGGGAAGGGGGATCAGGATATTGAATTTAATTATCAGCCATGGTCAAAATGAACGATGGAGCTAGCTCGAAGGGCAGAATGGCCTCGTCCTGCTTCTAGTTTCTATGTACAGGATTGTTGTAAAAATCCTGTTTCACTCATTGAATGACAGAATGGTTACAGCACGGAAAGTGGCCCTTCATCCCATTATGTTCATGCCAGCTCTCGGTCACCCAGGTGACCCAAACCCCACCTTTTCCCAAAGCTCTGTAAAAAGATATACTGGCATTTTACTGTATCTGCCGTGCGTGTGCCCACACACTCAGCCTGTCCAAATCACACTAAACCATCTCTGCATCCTCCTCACAGCTCACCCTCCCACCTAACATTGTATCATCTGCAAATTTGGAGATAATACATTCAGTTCCCTTTTCCAAATCATTAATATATAATGTGAACAGTTTGGAGTCCTGGCACAGATCCCTGTGGAACCCTACTAGTCACTGCCTGCCAATCAGAAAAAGACCCATTTATGCCAACTCTTTGCTTCTTATCTGCCAACCAGCTTTCTATCCATCTCGAGACATTACCCGCAATCCCATGCGCTTTAACTTTATATAGTGTCTGTTATGTGAAACCTTGTCCAAAGCTTTCTGAAAGTCTAAATAAACCACATCCGCTGGTTCTCCTCGGTCAACCCTACCAGTTACATCCTCAGAGAATTCCAATAGATTCACCAAGCATGATTTCCCTGTTGTAAATCCCTGCTGACTTTGTCTGATTATCCCACTGTCTTCCAAATGCCGAGTTATGAAATCCTTGATAATGAACTCTAACAACTTCCCCAGTACCGATACTCGGCTCATTGGTCTATAAGATCTCTGTTTTCTCTCTACCTCCCTTTTGAATGATGTGGAGATGCCGGTGTTGGACTGGGGTGGACATGATAGAAAGTCTTCCAACACCAGGTTAAAGTCCAACAGGTTTATTTGGAATCACAAGCTTTCGGGGCGCTGCTCCTTCATCAGGTGAGTTTCATCTGAGAAAGGGGCAGTGCTCCAAAAGCTCGTGATTCCAAATAAACTTGTTGGACTTTAAGCTGGTGTTGTGAGACTTCTCACTGTGCCTTTTTTGAATAGCGGGCTTACATTAACTACCCGTCAATCTGTAGGAACCAGTCCAGAGTCCAAAGAATTTTGGAAAATAACTACCAATGGATCTACTATTTCCAGGGCCACTTCCATCAGTGCTCTGGGATGAAGATTATCAGGACCTGGAGATTTATCCACCTTCAATCTCGTCGATTTCCCCAAATTATTTCTCTACTAATGTTGATTTCCTTCAGCTCCTCACTAAAACATGTTTCTCAGCACTTCTGGCACATTATTTATAAGATTATGAAGGGGATAGATAGAGTAAATGGTGGTAAGCTTTTTCCGCTATTAGAAATGGATAGAACGAGGGGTCACGGGCTTAGGGTGAGGGGGGCTAGATATAAGACTAATATTAGAGGGCAGTTTTTCACACAAAGGGTAGTGGGGATGTGGAATGCACTGCCGAGTAAGGTGGTGGAAGCAGGCACGCTAGGGTTGTTCAAGAGTCACTTGGACAGCCACATGAGCGGTCTACATATAGGGGGATATAGCAGGCCTTACTAAGCATTGTAGGCTTGGGGTTCAGTTTTAGCCTCAGGGATATAGAGTCTTTTAATAATGAATTTTTTATCCACAGGCATTTAAGTCCAGCAAGGGGCATGCGGGCGGCAGGTTGTGGTGGGCTGCTCTTGGATGTTGCTTCGGGAGTTGCCTACTGCTTCATGTCGTTGGTGTGCGTAAACTGGACCATCTCGAGGGCATCATGACAGCTCAGAGGCTATCTCTGTTGCTGTGCGGACACATGGATTTGGGCCTGTGTCCGTGGGAGTTTGCGCGTTCTCCCCATGGTTGCGTGGGTTTCCTCCGGGTGCTCCGGTTTCCTCCCACATCCCAAAAATGTGCTTTTAGGCTGTTTGATTGGGTAACAAATTGTCCCTATATTGGACCTCCCTGATCCTCACACATTAGGCATAGACTAAAATCATGAGTAGGTCACTGACAATGGGACGGCGGCGCGGGCTCGTTGGGCCGAAGGGCCTGTTTCCCGTGCTGGGTTGTTCTTTGTTCTATTATTCATGTCTTCCTTTGTGAAAATGGAAGCAAAATACAAATTTAATTCCTCCTTCATTCCCCGAGATGAATTCTCCTGGTTCTGATGATAAGGGCCCTACATTCCTCGAGGGTCACCGTTACAAACCGTTGCTGTAATGTTCTATGTTCTATGTTCTAAACTTTCTGGAGTTTATGAACTAATTGAATTGGAATTCCATGTAGGATCTCATGCGGTGTGATTGCGAGTCTCTGGGTGACTAATCCAGTCAAATCATCCCAATTCTACCTTTCCCCCAGCATCACTCTGACTTTAGTTTCAGTGTTTCTGATATCAGAGGCCAGTAGGAGATTGGTTATAGCAGAGAGAGCAGCTGTTCCCGCTGTGTCTGCCTCAATGTCTATCCCGGATTGTTGTTGCTGTTTACAGATGTCCAAAGCCGCGACTCAGAAGAAATCGGCTCCTCCCCCTGGGAGCACCATCGACATCAAAGATCCTAAGGTTCAAGATGCAGCCATCAAAATCCAAGCCTCATATCGAGGGCACAGGTACAGGAAGAGAGGCCATCACCACTTCCTCAGGCCCTGTCCACTCAGCAGAGCGAGGAGTCAGGGAGCGGGGTCAGGGAGTGGGGTCAGGGAGTGGGGTCAGGGAGTGGGGTCAGGGAGCGGGGTCAGGGAGCGGGGTCAGGGAGTGGGGTCAGGGAGCGGGGTCAGGGAGCGGGGTCAGGAAGCGGGGTCAGGGAGTGGGATCAGGGAGTGGGATCAGGGAGTGGGGTCAGGGAGTGGGGTCAGGGAGTGGGGTCAGGGAGTGGGGTCAGGGAGCGGGATCAGGGAGTGGGGTCAGGGAGCGGGGTCAGGGAGCAGGGTCAGCGATCAGGATCAGGGACCCAGGTCAGAGAGCAGGTTCTGGGAGCGGGAGGTCAGGGAGCGGGGTCAGGGAGCGGGGTCAGGGAGCAGGGTCAGAGAGCAGGGTCAGAGAGCAGGGTCAGAGAGCAGGGTCAGGGAGCGGGGTCAGGGAGCGGGGTCAGGGAGCAGGGTCAGAGAGCAGGGTCAGAGAGCAGGGTCAGGGAGCGGGGTCAGGGAGCGGGGTCAGGGAGCGGGGTCAGGGAGCAGGGTCAGGGAGCGGGAGGTCAGAGAGCGGGGTCAGGGAGCAGGGTCAGGGAGCGGGGTCAGGTAGCGGGGTCAGGGAGTGGGGTCAGGGAGCGGGGTCAGGGAGCGGGGTCAGGGAGCAGGGTCAGAGAGCAGGGTCAGAGAGCAGGGTCAGGGAGCGGGGTCAGGGAGCGGGGTCAGGGAGTGGGGTCAGGGAGCGGGGTCAGGGAGTGGGGTCAGGGAGCAGGTTCTGGGAGCGGGAGGTCAGAGAGCAGGGTCAGAGAGATGGGTCAGGGAGATGGTTCAGGGAGCAAGGTCAGGGAGCAGGGTCAGGGAGCGGGTTCAGGGAGCGGGGTCAGGGAGCGGGGTCAGGGAGCAGGTTCTGGGAGCTGGAGGTCAGAGAGCAGAGTCAGAGAGATGGGTCAGGGAGCGGGGTCTGGGAGATGGGTCAGGGAGCGGGGTCAGGGAGCGGGAGGTCAGGGAGCGGGGTCTGGGAGATGGGTCAGGGAGCGGGGTCAGGGAGCGGGAGGTCAGGGAGCGGGGGTCAGGGAGCGGGAGGTCAGGGAGCAGGGTCAGGGAGCGGGGTCTGGGAACGGGGTCAGGGAGCGGGAGGTCAGGGAGCGGGAGGTCAGGGAGCGGGGTCAGGGAGCGGAGTCTGGGAGTGGGGTCAGGGACCCAGGTCAGAGAGCAGGTTCTGGGAGCGGGAGGTCAGGGAGCGGGGTTGGATGAGAGTTGCAGTTGAGAGGGCGAACTCAGGGGTCAGAGAGCAGGGTCAGGTGTTAGAGAGAGAGGTGAGTGTGTGGGTGAGTGTGTGTCGGAGTTAGTGAGTGTGTGAGGGCTTCCAACAACTTTCTCCCCTCATCCCTCTTCCCTCCTGTCCCCTCCAGATCTCGCCAGGTGTTGAGGGAGAAGGGCCCACCCAGGATCCTGAAGGAACTGAAAGATGTGGTTCTGATTGAGGGCAGTGCAGCCCGGCTGGATTGCAGAGTCAGCGCCTTCCCAGACCCCCTCATTCGCTGGTTCAAAGAAGGTCAGGAGCTGAAAGACGGGCCCAAGTATCGCTACACATTCGAGGATCCAGATATCGTCGCGCTGGTTGTTAGGGACGGGACACTTTCCGATCTGGGGAAATACACGGTGAAAATCAGCAATACCTTTGGAGAGACATTCGACTCGGCAAAGATTATCATTGAAGGTAAGGAAATTCTGCCGTCTTCCTTTGCTCCCTCTCTTTCCCGAAGGCTGCCATCGCTCAACCCGTCTTTCCAAAGCTTTCCCCTCTCGCTCCTGCCGAGGTCCTGATTCCCCCGTCCACTCGGACACTCGCAGGCAATGCTCAACCCCTTAACCCCTTGAGAGACGTCGGCTGAGGGGGGATCTAATAGAGGTTTATAAGATTATGAGGGGGATAGATAGAGTAAATGGTGATAAGCTTTTTCCGCTATTAGAAATGGATAGAACGAGGGGTCACGGGCTTAGGGTGAGGGGGGCTAGATATAAGACTAATGTTAGAGGGCAGTTTTTCACACAAAGGGTAGTGCGGATGTGGAATGCACTGCCGAGTAAGGTGGTGGAAGCAGGCACGCTAGGGTTGTTCAAGAGTCACTTGGACAGCCACATGAGCGGTCTACATATAGGGGGATATAGCAGGCCTTACTAAGCATTGTAGGCTTGGGATTCAGTTTTAGCCTCAGGGATGTAGAGTCTTTTTAATAATGAATTTTTTATCCACAGGCATTTAAGTCCAGCAAGGGGCATGCGGGCGGCAGGTTGTGGTGGGCTGCTCTTGGATGTTGCTTCGGGAGTTGCCTACTGCTTCATGTCGGTGGTGTGCGTAAACTGGACCATCCCGAGGGCATCATGACAGCTCAGAGACTATCTCTGTTGCTGTGCAGACACATGGATTTGGGCCTGTGTCCGTGGGAGTTTGCGCGTTCTCCCCATGGTTGCGTGGGTTTCCTCCGGGTGCTCCGGTTTCCTCCCACATCCCAAAAATGTGCTTTTAGGCTGATTGATTGGGTAACAAATTGTCCCTATATTGGACCTCCCTGATCCTCACACATTAGGCATAGACTAAAATCATGAATAGGTCACTGAGACAATGGGACGGCGGCGCGGGCTCGTTGGGCCGAAGGGCCTGTTTCCCGTGCTGTGTTGTTCCTTGTTCTTTGTTCTTAACCCTGGGTTTAAAGTCCATCCCTCAGACTTGGGCCCAGTGTCTCAGGAGGTGCTAGACTTCCAGATAACCCAAGGCCCCTTCTCCCCTCCCTGACGGCCACAGCGGAGCAATTGCGACCCCCCCCCCCCCCCCCCCCCCACCCCACCCCGCCACGTGTCCTGGACAGTAACCGCTCATTGTCACATGACTGTTTCTGGGATCTTGCTGTGCACAAATTGGCTGCGACTGAGACTCAACTTGGAAAGGCAAGAAAGCACCTTGGGAAGGTTCAAGGCGATGAAAGGTGCTACGGAAATGCATTTGTTCGCCCGCCTTTTGTTTCTCTCACTGTCCCTCCCCTCCCTCACTCACCCTCAAACTGTGGGACCCCCCTCCCCTCCCTCACTCACCCTCAAACTGTGGGACCCCCCTCCCCTCCCTCACTCACCCTCAAACTGTGGGACCCCCCTCCCTTCCCTCACTCACCTTCAAACTGTGGAACCCCCTCCCCTCCCTCACTCACCCTCAAACTGTGGGACCCCCCTCCCCTCCCTCACTCACCCTCAAACTGTGGGACCCCCTCCCCTCCCTCACTCACCCTCAAACTGTGGGACCCCCTCCCCTCCCTCACTCGCCCTCAAACTGTGGGACCCCCCTCCCCTCCCTCACTCACCCTCAAACTGTGAGACCCCCCTCACCTCCCTCACTCACCCTCAAACTGTGGGACCCCCCCTCCCCTCCCTCACTCACCCTCAAACTGTGGGACCCCCATCCCCTCGCTCATCACCCTCAAACTGTGGGACCCCCCTCCCCTCCCTCACTCACCCTCAAACTGTGGGACCCCCCCTCCCCTCCCTCACTCACCCTTAAACTGTGGGACCCCCTCCCCTCGCTCACTCACCTTCAAACTGTGGGACCCCTCCCCTCCCTCACTCACCCTCAAACTGTGGGACCCCCTCCCCTCCCTCACTCACCCTCAAACTGTGGGACCTCCCTCCCCTCCCTCACTCACCCTCAAACTGTGGGACCCCCTACCCTTGCTCACTCACCCTCAAACTGTGGGACCCCCTCCCCTCCCTCACTCACCCTCAAACTGTGGGACCCCCTCCCCTCCCTCACTCACCATCAAACTGTGGAACCCCCTCCTCCCACTCACTCCCTTCGAACTTTGGGACCCCCCTCCCTGCTTACACACCCTCAAATGGTGGGACCCCCTTACCCCGCTCACTCACCCTCAAACCGTGTGACCCCTCTCCTCCCTGGCAGGTCTGTCCATATGAGGAGAGACTGAGTCAGTCAGGATTATATTCACTGGAGTTTAGAAGAGTGAGAGGGGATCTGATAGAAACTTATAAAATTCTAACAGGGTTAGACAGGGTAGATTCAGAAAGAATGTCCCCAATCGTGGGGGGGGGCGGGGGGGGGGGGGTCCAGAACCAGGGGATAAGATTTGAGGATAAGGGGTAAACCTTTTAGAAATGCGATGAGGAGAAATTTCCTCACCCAGAGGGTGGGGAATGTGTGGGATTCATTAGTTGAGGCCAAAACATTGCTTGCTTTCAAGGAGAAATTAGATTTTGCTCTGAGGGCGAAAGGGATCAAGGGATGTGAGGGGGAGGGGGATCAGATTATTGAGTTGGATGATCAGCCATGATCAAAGTGAATGGCAGAGCAGGCTAGATGGGCCAAATGGCCTCTTCCTGCTTCTAGTTCCTGAGTGTTGTTGGTGCCACATCCCGGCCAGTGGAGAGTATTCCATCACATTCTGCTGTGTGCCTTGTCGATTGTGGACAGGGCCATTCACCTGACGAAGGGGCTAACCCCGAAAGCTTGTGAGAATATTATCAAATAAATCGGTTGGACTAAAACCTGGTGTTGTCAGACTTTTTACTGTGTTTACGCCAGTCCAACGCCGGCAAACCCACATCAATGCTTTGGGGAGCCAGAGGGTGAGTTACTTGGTGGAGTTACTTGGAAGGTGGAGCTGAGTCACGACAGATCAGCCATGATCTTGTTGAATGGCGGGGCAGGCTCGAAGGGCCAGATGGCCTACTCCTGCTCCTATTTCTTATGTTCTTATGTTCTTGCTGCAGTCCTCCCAGTCTCTGACCTATTTATATCACTGGTTATGTTTCTAGTCAATTGCCATTGAGTTATAGAGGTTTACAACAAGGCAACAGGCCCTTCAGCCCAACATGTCCATGCTGCCCATTGTTTTAAAGCCCCTAAGCTCGTCCCAGTTGCCCACATTTGGCCCATATCCCTCTATACCCATCTTACCCATGTAACTGTCTGAATGTTTTTTAAAAGACAAAATTGTGCCCGCCTCTACTACTACCTCTGGCATCTTGTTCCAGACACTCAAAAAATTGCCCCTCTGGACACTTCTGTATCTCTCCCCTCTCACCTTAAACCTGTGCCCTCTAGTTTTAGACTCCCCTGCCTTTGGGGAAAAGATATTGACTATCTCGCTGATCTGTGCCCCTCATTATTTTATAGACATCTATAAGATCACCCCTCAGCCTCCTACACTCCAGAGAAAAAAGTCCCAATCTATTCATATTGCAACTGTACACAACTCTGGTGCGGCCGCACTTGGAGTTTTGTGTGCAGTTCTGGTCCCCACATTACAGGAAGGATGTGGAGGCTTTGGAGAGGGTGCAGAGGAGGTTTACCAGGATGTTGCCTGGTATGGAGGGGAGATCCTATGAGGAGAGTCTGAGGGATTTGGGGTTGTTTTCGCTGGAAAGAAGGCGGCTAAGAGGGGATCTTATTGAAACATATAAGATGATTAGAGGTTTAGATAGGGTGGATAGTAATAGCCTTTTTCCTCTGATGGAGAAATCTAGCATGAGGGGGCACGACTTTAAATTAAGGGGGGGTAGTTATAGGACGGATGTCAGGGGTAGGTTCTTTACCCAGAGGATGGTGAGGGATTGGAATGCCCTGCCAGCTGCAGTTGTAAATGCGCCTAGTTTGGGGGCGTTTAAGAGATCCGTGGATAGGTTTATGGATGAAAAGGGATTGGTTTAGGCTAGTGGGTCATTGTTTTGTAACTGGTCGGCGCAACATCGTGGGCCGAAGGGCCTGTTCTGTTCTATGTTCTATACCACTTTTCCTTATAACTCAATCCATCAAATCCCGGTAGCATCCTAGTGAATCTTTTCTACTTTAATAATATCCTTTCTATAATAGGGTGACCAGAACTGTACACAGTATTCCAAGTGTGGCCTTACCAATGACTTGTACAACTTCAACAAGACGTCCCAACCCACGGTAGCCACAGAATGTTGATGAGATTGGTGGGTAACTCTTTTACAATGAGCTGAATGGACACTGGATCTGTAGATCCAGTGGATCCCCTGAGATTCATGTGCAAGACGAGATCTTCGAGCTCTGCAGCCACTGTGTGACCTTTGCACCCCTGGTTCTGACTCTGTTGGTTCTGTTCCAGTTCCGGGGAAGATTCAGAAGGGACCGGACAGTGTGAAAGTCAAACCCGGCCAGACGGTCAAGCTGGTCGCTCACATCAGCGGGGAGCCCGAACCTGACGTGGGCTGGGCCAAGAACGGCGAGGATGTGGAGGAAGATGATAGGTAAGGTCACCAGAGACTGGACTTCAGGGATAGTGAGGGGCCTCCGGGGCTGGGGGACAGTGAGGGGTCCCTGGGGCTGGGGGTCAGTGAGGGGTCCCTGGGGCTGGGGGATAGTGAGGGGCCCCTGGAGCAGGGGGACAGTGAGGGGTCCCTGGGGCTGGGGGACAGTGAGGGGTCCCTGGGGCGGGGGGACAGTGAGGGGTCCCTGGGGCTGGGGGACAATGAGGGGTCCCTGGGGCTGGGGGGACAGTGAGGGGCCCCTGGAGCAGGGGGACAGTGAGGGGTCCCTGGGGCTGGGGGACAGTGAGGGGTCCCTGGGGCTGGGGGACAGTGAGGGGTCCCTGGGGCGGGGGGGACAGTGAGGGGTCCCTGGGGCTGGGAGACAGTGAGGGGTCCCTGGGGCTGGGGGACAGTGAGGGGTCCCTGGGGCTGGGGGACAGTGAGGGGTCCCTGGGGCTGGGGGACAGTGAGGGGTTCCTGGGGCTGGGGGACAGTGAGGGGTCCCTGGGGCTGGGGGACAGTGAGGGGTCCCTGGGGCTGGGGGACAGTGAGGGGTCCCTGGGGCTGGGGGACAGTGAGGGGTCCCCTGGGGCTGGGGGACAGTGAGGGGTCCCTGGGGCTGGGGGGACAGTGAGGGGTCCCTGGGGCTGGGGGACAGTGAGGGGTCCCTGGGGCTGGGGGACAGTGAGGGGTCCCCTGGGGCTGGGGGACAGTGAGGGGTCCCTGGGGCTGGGGGACAGTGAGGGGTCCCTGGGGCTGGGGGACAGTGAGGGGTCCCTGGGTCTGGGGGACAGTGAGGGGTCCCGGGGGCTGGGGGACAGTGAGGGGACCCTGGGGCTGGGGCAGTGAGGGGTTCCTGGGGCTGGGGGACAGTGAGGGGTCCCTGGGGCTGGGGGTCAGTGAGGGGTCCCTGGGGCTGGGGGACAGTGAGGGGTTCCTGGGGCTGGGGGATAGTGAGGGGGTCCCTGGGGCTGGGGGACAGTGAGGGTCCCTGGGGATGGGGGACAGTGAGGGGTCTCTGGGGCTGGGGGACAGTGAGGGGTCCCTGGGGCTGGGGGACAGTGAGGGGTCCCTGGGGCTGGGGGACAGTGAGGGGTCCCTGGGGCTGGGGGATAGTGAGGGGGTCCCTGGGGCTGGGGGACAGTGAGGGGTCCCTGGGGCTGGGGGATAGTGAGGGGGTCCCTGGGGCTGGGGGACAGTGCGGGGTCCCTGGGGCTGGGGGACAGTGAGGAGTTCCTGGGGCTGGGGGACAGTGAGGGGTCCCTGGGGGTGGGGGACAGTGAGGGGTCCCTGGGGCTGGGGGACAGTGAGGGGTCCCTGGGGCTGGGGGATAGTGAGGGGTCCCTGGGGCTGGGGGACAGTGAGGGGTCCCTGGGGCTGGGGGACAGTGAGGGGTTCCTGGGGCTGGGGGACAGTGAGGGGTCCCTGGGGCTGGGGGACAGTGAGGGGTCCCTGGGGCTGGGGGACATTGAGGGGTCCCTGGGGCTGGGGGACATTGAGGGGTCCCTGGGGCTGGGGGACAGTGAGGGGTCCCTGGGGCTGGGGGACATTGAGGGGTCCCTGGGGCTGGGGGACAGTGAGGGGTCCCTGGGGCTGGGGGACAGTGAGGGGTCCCTGGGGCTGGGGGACAGTGAGGGGTTCCGGGGGGTGGGGGACAGTGAGGGGTCCCTGGGGCTGGGGGACAGTGAGGGGTCCCTGGGGCTGGGGGACAGTGAGGGGTCCCTGGGGCTGGGGGACAGTGAGGGGTTCCTGGGGCTGGGGGGAGAGTGAGGGGTCCCTGGGGCTGGGGGACAGTGAGGGGTTCCTGGGGCTGGGGGAGAGTGAGGGGTTCCTGGGGCTGGGGGACAGTGAGGGGCCCCTGGGGCTGGGGGACAGTGAGGGGTTCCTGGGGCTGGGGGGACAGTGAGGGGTCCCTGGGGCTGGGGATCAGTGAGGGGTTCCTGGGGCTGGGGGACAGGGAGGGGACCCTGGGGCTGGGGGACAGTGCGGGGTCCCTGGGGCTGGGGGACAGTGAGGGGTTCCTGGGCTGGGGGACAGTGAGGAGTTCCTGGGGCTGGGGGACAGGAGGGGTCCCTGGGGCTGGGGACAGTGAGGGGTCCCTGGGGCTGGGAGACAGTGAAGGGTCCCTGGGGCTGGGGGACAGTGAGGTGTCCCTGGGGCTGGGGGACAATGAGGGGGTTCCTGGGGCTGGGGAACAGTGAGGGGTCCCTGGGGCTGGGGGAACAGTGAGGGGTCCCTGGGGCTGGGGGACAGTGAGGAGGGTCCCTGGGGCTGGGGGACAGTGAGGGGTCCCTGGGGCTGGGAGACAGTGAGGGGTCCCTGGGGCTGGGGGACAGTGAGGGGTCCCTGGGGCTGGGGGACAGTGAGGGGTCCTTGGGGCTGGGGGACAGTGAGGGGTCCCTGGGGCTGGGGGACAGTGAGGGGTCCCTGGGGCTGGGGGACAGTGAGGGGTCCCTGGGCTGGGGGACAGTGAGGGGTCCCTGGGGCTGTGGGACAGTGAGGTGTCCCTGGGGCTGGGGGACAGTGAGGGGTCCCTGGGGCTGGGGGGACAGTGAGGGGTCCCTGGGGCTGGGGGATTGTGAGGGGTCCCTGGGGCTGGGGGATAGTGAGGGGTCCCTGGGGCTGGGGGACAATGAGGGGTCCCTGGGGCTGGGGAACAGTGAGGGGTTCCTGGGGCTGGGGGGACAGTGAGGGGTCCCTGGGGCTGGGGAACAGTGAGGGGTCCCTGGGGCTGGGGGACAGTGAGGGGTCCCTGGGGCTGGGGGACAGTGAGGGGTTCCTGGGGCTGGGGGGACAGTGAGGGGTCCCTGGGGCTGGGGGACAGTGAGGGGACCCTGGGGCTGGGGGGACAGTGAGGGGACCCTGGGGCTGGGGGACAGTGAGGGGTTCCTGGGGCTGGGGGACAGTGAGGGGTCCCTGGGGCTGGGGG
Source organism: Prionace glauca (assembly GCA_037974335.1). Taxonomy (NCBI): domain Eukaryota; kingdom Metazoa; phylum Chordata; class Chondrichthyes; order Carcharhiniformes; family Carcharhinidae; genus Prionace; species Prionace glauca. The sequence continues at coordinate 104,412,225 of CM075731.1, forward strand.
ACAGTGAGGGGACCCTGGGGCTGGGGGATAATGAGGGGTCCCTGGGGCTGGGGGTCAGTTAGGGGTCCCTGGGGCTGGGGACAGTGAGGGGTTCCTGGGGCTGGGGGACAGTGAGGGGTCCCTGGGGCTGGGGGACAGTGAGGGGTCCCTGGGGCTGGGAGACAGTGAGGGGTCCCTGGGGCTGGGGGACAGTGAGGGGTCCCTCGGGCTGGGGGACAGTGAGGGGTCCCTGGGGGCTGGGGGGACAGTGAGGGGTCCCTGGGGCTGGGGGGACAGTGAGGGGTCCCTGGGGCTGGGGGACAGGGAAGGGACCCTGGGGCTGGGGGACAGTGAGGGGTCCCTGGGGCTGGGGGACAGTGAGGGGTCCCTGGGGCTGGGGGACAGGGAAGGGACCCTGGGGCTGGGGGACAGTGAGGGGTCCCTGGGGCTGGGGGACAGGGAAGGGACCCTGGGGCTGGGAGACAGTGAGGGGTCCCTGGGGCTGGGGGACAGGGAAGGGACCCTGGGGCTGGGGGGACAGTGAGGGGTCCCTGGGGCTGGGGGACAGTGAGGGGTCCCTGGGGCTGGGGGACAGTGAGGGGTCCCTGGGGCTGGGGGACAGTGAGGGGTCCCTGGGGCTGGGGGACAGTGAGGGGTCCCTGGGGCTGGGGGACAGTGAGGGGTTCCTGGGGCTGGGGGACAGTGCGGGGTCCCTGGGGCTGGGGGATAGTGAGGGCCCCTGAGGGTGGGGGTCAGTGAGGGGTCCCTGGGATGAGGTAGCCTGGTTTCCATAGAAATTCACCAATTTGAAAGGGCTGAGTTCGATCTTTGATTTCATTCAGGGAAATGGGGCTGTCCTTGGCAATCCATCCTCTCACTAACCCTGGGAGATTGTTTGATTCTGTTATGGGATCACTCACATCCAGTTAATTACCCTTCTCTAATTGCCCCTTGAATCGAGGGTCTCACTCGGCCAATTCTGTGGGGATTTTAAGAACCAACGACATTGCTGTGGTTCTGGAGTCACAGATAGGCCAGATCGGGTAAGGACAGCAGATTTCCTTCCTAAAGGGACATGAGTGACCCAGACAGGTTTTTATGACAATCGGCAATGGTTTCATGGTCACCATTTCTGGATTATTTCATTTATCGTTAAGATTTATTTAATTGGATTCTAATTCCACCAGTTGCTGCGATGGGATTTGAAACCTGTGTCCCCAGAGCATTGACTTGGATCGTTTGCTTCTGACATCACCGTTATGTCACCATCTTCCCGTCGTCTCCCAATGGAATCAAGAGATAGGAATTGTGAAGGGAGGAAGTCTGTGCAGAGTCTGCATGTTCTCCCCGTGTCTGCATGGGTTCCTCTGGCTGTTCGGGTTTCCTCCACACTCCAAAGATGTGCGGATTAGGTCGATTGGCCATGCTAAAATTGATCCTAGTGTGTCAGGGAAGTTAGCAAGGTAAATATGAGGTGTTATGGGAAAAGGGCCAGGGTGGGTTTGTAGTCGGTGCAGACGCGATGGGCTGAATGGCCTCCTTCTGCACTGAAGGGATTCGATGATTCTAGGCCGGATGGGCTGAATGGCCATAAGATATTGGGATGTGCGGGAGGTATGTGACAGGGATTGGGTGGAAGGGCCTGAGCTAGGTATATATTCTGTGCATCTTCAAACGGAATCGTGATCCCTCTGTCTCCCCTCTCTCTGTTTCAGATTGTTTTATGATATCGATGCAGACACCACAACTCTGACAATCAAAAACATTACGGCCGCTGACGCAGGGAAATACGAGGTCTTTGTGGAGAACAGTCTCGGAATGGATCAGTCATTTGCCAGAGTCGATGTAATCTGATCTCACTCATTCATCATCTCTCTCTCTCTCTCTCTCTCCGCTCTCTCACACTCTCTCCATCCCCCCACACACTACTCCTGTCTTCAGAAACAAAACAGATACTGAACTGACCCCAGTCACTACTCTGTGACCCCGAACGAGACAAACTCCTACAGGTCACTGACCCACTTCAGAGGCTATAGGTGGTGGGTGCTAATTGGATCTCCATTCCTCTCTCTCCAACAGACTTACTTGTTCAAACCTTTCACTTTGTTTAAAATAAATATTTTAAAACTGTTTCACTGACATGTTCCTGTATAATTGTGTCTGTGTGTATGTGAGTGTGTGTATATGTGAGTGTGAATCTGTGTGTCCATGCATGTGTGCGTGTGAGGGTGGGTATATGTGTGTTAGTGTGTGAATGTTAGTGTGCATGTGTTAGTTTTTGTGTGTGTGTTTTAAATGTGCGTGTGAGATTGGGTGTGTATGTGAGTGTGTGTATTTTAAGAACATAAGAACATAAGAAATAGGAGCAGGAGTAGGCCATCTAGCCCTTCGAGCCTGCCCTGCCAATCAATAAGATCATGGCTGATCTGTCGTGGCTCAGTTCCACCTTCCCGCCCTCTCCCCATAACCCTTAATCCCCTCTCTTATCAAAAACCCATCAACCCGCTTCTTAAAAATATTTAGCGAGGCAGCCTCCACCACTTCAACGGGCAGAGAATTCCAGAGATTCACCACCCTTTGAGTGAAGAAGTTCCTCCTCAACTCTGTTCTAAACCGCCTCCCCTTTATCTTGAGGCTGTGCCCCCTAGTCCTACTGTCTTTTTTGAGCGGGAAGAGTCTCTCCACTTCTATCCTATCCATCCCATTCATCATCTTATACGTCTCAATGAGATCTCCCTCATTCTTCTAAACTCTAACGAGTACAAGCCTAGTTTATTCAGCCTCTCCTCATAGCTCAATCCCCTCAACTCTGGTATCAGCCTAGTAAACCTCCTCTGCACTCCCTCCAGGGCCAAAACATCCTTGCGCAGGTGCAGCGCCCCAAAACTGCACACAGTACTCCAGCTGCAGCCTCACCAATGCCTTATACAGCTGCAGCAAGACCACCTTACTTTTATATTCAATCCCCCTCACTATGAAGGCCAGCATCCCATTCGCCTTCCTGACCACCTGCTGCACCTGCAAGCTGGGTTTTTGCGACTCATGCACAAGGACCCCGAGGTCCCTCTGCACCGTCGCCTGCTGCAGTTTTTCGCCACGTAAGTAATAGTCCTTCCTACCATTCTTCCTACCAAAGTGGACCACCTCACACTTGCCAACATTAAATTCCATTTGCCATTTCCTGGCCCATTCGCCCAGCCTATCTAGATCCTTCTGCAGACTCTCCACACCCTCCGCACAATTTGCCTTTCCTCCAATCTTGGTGTCATCAGCAAATTTCGACACCCTGCACTCGGTTCCCTCCTCCAGATCATCTATGTAAATGGTAAATAGCTGAGGCCCCAGCACCGACCCCTGGGGCACTCCACTAGTCACCATCCGCCAATCCGAATAGCACCCATTGACCCCCACTCTCTGCCTCCTATTTGACAACCAATCCTCTAACCACACTAACACCCTACCCCCAACTCCATGTCCCCTGACCTTCTGCAATAACCTCTTGTGAGGTACCTTGTCAAACGCCTTCTGAAAATCAAGAAAGACCACATCCACCAGCTCTCCTCTATCCACCGCCCTCGACACATCCTCATAGAACTCCAGTAAATTTGTCAGACACGACTTCCCTTTAATGAAACCATGTTGCGTCCGCCCTATCAAGCAATTCCCCTCAAGATGCCTCGCTATTTCCTCCTTAATGACAGATTCTAACATTTTACCTACTACAGACCTTAAACTAACCGGCCTATAATTCCCCGCCTTTTGCCTGGCACCCTTCTTAAACAACGGCGTAACATTAGCCGTTTTCCAATCTTCCGGCACTTCCCCGGAATCCAGCGACGTCTGGAAAATAACCACCAAGGCATCCACTATCACCTCCGCCATTTCTTTCAGAACCCTCGGATGCATTCCATCCGGTCCTGGGGACTTGTCCACAATCAGCCCCTCCAGTCTGTCGAGCACCACCTCTCTAGTAACAGTAATGTCATTAAGACCCTCCATTCCTACCACCTTTCCATCGCTAACACCCGGCAAATTATTCACGTCCTCCTCCGTGAAGACAGAAACAAAAAAGTTATTCAAATCCCCTTAGCCAAATCCCCATCCCCTACCACTAGCTCCCCTTTCTCATCCTCTAAAGGACCAACGTTCACCCTAGCCAGCCTCTTCCTTTTTATATATTTATAAAAACTCTTGCTATCCTTTTTTATATTAAGTGCTAGCCCAGCCTCATAGCTTCTCCTACCCTCCTTTATCAACTTCTTTGTCAATCTTTGTTGACATTTAAACCTTTCCCAATCCTCTTCCCGCCCACTGCTCTTAGCTACTCTAAATTCCTCCACTTTTAATTTAACACTTTCCTTCACCTCCTTCGTTATCCACGGCTTATTACCTCTCCTCCTACTGTCCTTTTTAACCATCGGAATAAATTTCTGCTGAGCACCAAGAAAGATCTCCTTAAAGATCCTCCACTGCTCCTCAGCAGACCTACTTTCCAACGCACTCCCCTAGTCCACATTCGCTAATTCTTCTCTCATCCTACCATACTCCCCTCTATTCAAACAAAGGACGCGTGTCCGGGAACCCACTTTCTCCTCCTCCATCTGCACCAGAAACTCCATCATACAATGATCACTCTCTCCAAGAGGATCCTTCACCGCAAGGTCCCTAATTCTACCCGCCTCATTACATAGCACCAGATCCAAGATAGCTCACTCCCTCGTCGGCTCCAACACACACTGTTCAAGGAAATTATCCCGGCAGCATTCCAAGAACTCCTCCTCGAGCCCACCTCGTCCAACATGGGTCGACCAATCAATATGCAGATTGAAATCTCCCATAACTACTGCCGTCCCATTCCTGCACGCCGCACTTATTTGCGTGTTAACAGCCCGCCCCACCTCCAGATCATTATTCGGGGGCCTATAGACGACACCCACTAGCGTCTTCCTCCCTTTGCTGTTCCTAATCTCCACCCACAATGATTCCACTTTCTGCTCTTTGGCTCCGATATCATCCCTTGCTACCACCTTGATACTATCCTTAATCAGCAGAGCTACGCCACCCCCTCTTTCCTCCTGCCTATCCTTCCTAAACACTTGATAGCCCTGTACATTCATCTCCCAGTCCCTGTCACCTTGTAGCCACGTCTCTGTAATGGCCACCAGATCGTATCCATTTGTGTCGATCTGCGCCACCAGCTCATCCACTTTATTCCGAATGCTTCGTGCATTCAGATAAAGCGCTTTCATCCCAGCCTTCACCTGGACCCTATTTGCCGTAACGCCACCAATTGGGACATCCTTGGCCTCTTCCCTTACCTGTACCCTATCCTTAACTTTAGACCTCATAGCGTCACCTACCCTCGCACCCTCCCCCCCCCAATTAGTTTAAAGCCCTGTCTACAGTCCTCTTTACTCGATTCGCCAGCACTCTGGTCCCAGCATGATTCAGACCAACCCCATCCCGCCCGAACAGGTCCCACCTACCCCAATACTGGTGCCAATGCCCCATAAATTCAAACCCATTCCTCCCACACCAATCCCTGAGCCACCCATTCACTTCCTTTATCCTGTCAACCCTACGCCCGTCTGCACTCAGTTCAGGCAGTAGCCCAGAGATAACCACCTTGTCGGTTCTACTTTTTAATTCCATTCCCAGCTTCTCATACTCCCTTCCAGATTCTCAGTCCGCACTTTGCCTATGTCGCCGGCACCCACATGTAATACAACGACCAGGTTCTCACCCTCTCACTCCAGATTCCTCTGCAGCCCAGCTGCAACATCCCGTACCCGAGCACCAGGCAGACAACACACCCTTCTGTGCACTTTGTCATTGTGACAAAGGACAGTGTCAATACCCTTCACCCCATGTGAGTATGTGTTAGTGCATTTGTGTGTGTGCATGTGTTAGTGTGTGTGTTAATGTGTGTGTAAGTGTGCGTGTCTGTGTGTGTATTAATGTGTGAGAGAGTGTCTGTATGTGTGTGTTAGTGTGTGTGTGAGTGTGTGTTTGCGTGTGTGTGAGAGGATGTGTATGTGAGTGTGTGGGAGTGTGTGTGGAGGTGTGTGAGTGTGTGAGAGTGTGTGTGGAGATGTGGGAGTGTGTGTGTGTCAGTGTGTGTGAGAGGATGTGTATGTGAGTGTGTGGGAGTGTGTGTGGAGGTGTGGGAGTGTGTGTGTGTCAGTGTGTGTGAGAGGATGTGTATGTGAGTGTGTGTGGAGGTGTGGGAGTGTGTGTGTGTCAGTGTGTGTGAGAGGATGTGTATGTGAGCGTGTGTGGAGGTGTGTGAGTGTGTGAGAGTGTGTGTGTGTCAGTGTGTGTGAGAGGATGTGTATGTGAGTGTGTGTGGAGGTGTGTGAGTGTGTGGGAGTGTGTGTGTGTCAGTGTGTGTGGAGGTGTGTGAGTGTGTGTGTGTCAGTGTGTGTGAGAGGATGTGTATGTGAGTGTGTGTGGAGGTGTGTGAGTGTGTGGGAGTGTGTGTGTGTCAGTGTGTGTGGAGGTGTGTGAGTGTGTGTGTGTCAGTGTGTGTGAGAGGATGTGTATGTGAGCGTGTGTGGAGGTGTGTGAGTGTGTGGGAGTGTGTGTGGAGGTGTGGGAGTGTGTTGTGTCAGTGTGTGTGAGAGGATGTGTATGTGAGTGTGTGTGGAGGTGTGTGAGTGTGTGGGAGTGTGTGTGTGTCAGTGTGTGTGGAGGTGTGTGAGTGTGTGTGTGTCAGTGTGTGTGAGAGGATGTGTATGTGAGCGTGTGTGGAGGTGTGTGAGTGTGTGGGAGTGTGTGTGGAGGTGTGGGAGTGTGTTGTGTCAGTGGTGTGTGAGAGGATGTGTATGTGAGTGTGTGTGGAGGTGTGTGAGTGTGTGGGAGTGTGTGTGTGTCAGTGTGTGTGAAGAAACAAAGAACAAAAACTAAATAAAATTACAGCACAGGAACAGGCCCTTCAGTCCTCCAAGCCTGCACCGACCATGCTGCCCGATTTAACTAAATCCCCCAACCGTTCCGGGGACCATATCCCTCTATTCCCATCCTATTCATGTACTTACCAAGATGCCCCTTAAAAGTCACTATCATATCCGCTTCACTGCCTCCCCGGCAACCAGTTCCAGGCACCCACCACCCTCTGTTTAAAAAATCTGCCTCGTACATCTCCTTTAAACTTTGCCCCCTCACCTATTTATATAACTGTGCCCCCCCCCAGTAATTGACTCTTCTACCCTGGGAAAAAGCTTCTGACTATCCACTCTGTCCATGCCTCTTATAATCTTGTAGATTTCTATCTGGTCTCCGCTCAACCTCCATCACTTCAGTGAGAACAAACACTATATTCCAAGTGCGGCCTAACTAAGGTTCTATAAAGCTGCAACATGGACTTGCCAATTTTTAAACTCAATACCCCGGCCAATGAGGGCAAGCATGCCATGTGCCTTCTTGACCACCTTCTCCACCTACATTGCCACTTTC
>CM075731.1:104424658-104507158 GCA_037974335.1 Prionace glauca
AGTGTGTGGGTGGGTGTGGTGTGGTGGGTGTGTGAGTGTGTGTGTGTGTGTGGGTGTGGTGTGAGTGTGGGTGTGTGAGTGGGTGTGAGTGGGGTGTGTGTGAGTGTGTGGTGAGTGTGGGGTGTGTGTGAGTGTGTGTGGTGTGTGTGAGTGTGTGTGTGAGTGTGGGTGTGTGTGGTGTGTGTGTGAGTGTGGGTGTGTGTGAGTGTGGGTGGGTGTGTGTGGGTGGGTGTGTGTGAGTGGGTGTGTGTGTGTGAGTGTGTGTGTGAGTGTGGGGTGTGTGAGTGTGTGTGTGAGTGTGGGTGTGAGTGTGGGTGTGTGTGAGTGTGTGTGTGAGTGTGGGTGTGTGGAGTGGGTGTGTGTGAGTGTGTGTGAGTGTGGGTGGTGTGTGTGGGGTGGTGTGTGTGTGGGTGGGTGTGGGGTGTGGTGTGTGAGTGTGGGTGTGTGTGAGTGTGGGTGGGTGTGTGTGAGTGTGAGTGTGGGTGGGTGTGTGTGTGAGTGTGTGGGTGTGTGTGAGTGTGTGTGTGAGTGTGGGTGTGTGTGAGTGTGGGGTGGGTGTGTGTGAGTGTGGGTGGGTGTGTGTGAGTGTGGGTGGGGCATCTCCTTATATCAGAGATTGGATGAAGTGTACCTGGTTTATGGGATTGGGGAGTGAGGAGAGATTGGGCAAACTGAATCAATTTATAAAACATTATTTTACAGGATGTGATTGGCTGGGCCCACCATTTATCACCCATCCATATTTGCCCCTTGGGGAGGTGGTGCTGAGCTGCCCCTCCCTGAACCCGCTGCAGTTCCTGTGGTGTAGGTACACCCACAGTGCTGTTAGGGAGGGAGTTCCAGGATTTGAACCAGCGATGGTGAAGGAACGGCCGATATATTTTCAAGTTAGGATGGTGAGGTGCTTTTTTAAATATTATTTATTATTGTCACAAGTAGGCGTGCATTAACACTGCAATGAAATTACTGTGAAAATCCCTAGCCGCCACAGTCCAGGGCCTGTTCGGGTACACTGAGGGAGAATGTAGCGCGGCCAATGCACCCTAACCAGCACATCTTTCGGACTGTGAGAGGAAACTGGAGCACCCGGACAAAACCCACACGGACACGGGGAGAATGTGCAAACTCCCAAGCCTGGAATTGAACCCAGGTCCCTGGGACACAGCAGTGCTAACCACTATATTACCATGCCTTGTTTCTTGAATGTTGCTCTAAGCAGAGACATAGGGGTGAACTTTACTGTCCCGCCTGCCGTAGGAATCGGAGTGGGAGAGGGGCGGACAGTGGAAAGGTAAGTTGACCTCGGGTGGGATTTTCTGGTTTTGGGACAAGCAAGCCCGGAAAGCTCCGCCCACATTGTTTTAAACTGTTCATCTAACGTCAACAGGACAAACACAAGAATACCAAACTTCAAGCAACTGCTACTATTAGTTCTGATTGGCTGAGCTGTTTCAATGGAGACAGCAATGGGGACTCTCAGCTGCTGATACTTTGCTTCAGAGAGTTGAAACTCACTGACACAAGGAAACAGTGAAATAGAATCAATGCTTCCAGGAGGAAACTAGTTGAGAAACAGATGGAAAAGGCAATGGAAAGACTTGGTGAAAGGGTGGGATTCAAGAGATAGAGTCAGCACACACTCAATGGGCTGAGTGGCCGAGTTTGGCACTGTGTCAAATCACATGTGGGAATCGGACTCGGAAACTCAGTTCCTGCTGCCGCTGTGTGATTGGAAACTGTGGACACAACATCTACCTCAGTCCCTTCCCGTTTACAGAATGTTCTGCCCCCTCTCCATGGTGTCCTTTACCCCTGGCAGCAGAAGGTGACACACTGTGCAGGATTCACAATGACGGTGACAGAAATACTGATCTGTCTGCCTGACGGTGGAATCTCCTGCAGCGAAAGCATTTCTAGACTTTGCTGCTGTGTCTCGTTGCAGCCCCGTGTCCATTCGTGCAGTGCTCCAGATTACACTCCTGTACTGCTGCCTCACAGAGCCAGGGACCTGGGTTCGGCTCTGGCCTTGAGTCACTGTCTGTGTGGAGTTTGCGTGTTCTCATGGTGTTTGCGTGGATTTCCTCCAGCATAGAACCAGCATAGAACCCTACAGTGCAGAAACAGGCCCTTCGGCCCATCGAGTCTGCACCGAACACAATCCCACCCAGACCCTATCCCCATATCCCTACACATTTACCTGCTAATCCCTCTAACCTACACATCCCAGGACACTAAGGGGCAATTTTAGCATAGCCAATGAACCTAACCCGCACATCTTTGGACTGTGGGAGGAAACCGGAGCACCCGGAGAAAACCCACGCAGACACGAGGAGAATGTGCAAAACTCCACACAGGCAGTGACCCGAGCCGGGAATCGAACCCAGGACCCTGGAGCTGTGAAGCAGCAGTGCTAACCCACTGTGCTACCGTGCCGCCCTCCAGTTCCCTTCCACACTCCAAAGATGTGCAGGTTGTGCGGTTTAGCAATGCTGATTTACCCCACAGTGTTCCAGGATGTATAGGTCCAGGGGAATTGTGGGGTAAATACCTAGGATTACAGGGATAGGGAATGGGTGGGATAGTCTGTCGGAATGTCGGTGCTGACTCAATGGACCAAATGGCCTCTTTCTGCACTGTAGGGATTCTAAGGTAACATTACAGCCAGCATTCTCCAATCCTGAGTACCAGTTTGAGAGAGGCTCAGTCTCTGAACACTCCTGCCCCAACACATCTCCACCTCTCACTCTCTCCACCTTCAAGACATTAACAATCACTCGGAACATTCTCCTCAGTTGGACACCATTCATTCTGTTCCAAGAGGAAACTTGAAGATGACACAGTGAGCACGTGACTCACGCTGTCTACAGGCTGAGTTTGACGGTGCTGACAGTCTGTCTGTGTGTTTGTCTGTACAGAGCGAGGATTGAATGTGGGAGCCGCCTGCACTGTGACTCTCGGAGCTCACTCAGTCAGTAACTGAGCCTATGGACAATGTGTCAGTATCGTGTGAATGTGACTGGGTTAGTAATCCAGAGACTGGAATAATGACAGACAAACGAGTTAAACACACACTGCACCGGGAGGGAAAATTAAACTCAATGAATGAAATTTAAACTGAAAAGACTAACGTCAGTAACGGTGACCATAAAACCAGAGGTGAAAAGAACAAAGAACAACACAGCACGGGAAACAGGCCCTTCGGCCCAACGAGCCCGCGCTATTGTTCTAAAAACATCTGGTTCACCAACGTCCTTTAAGGAAGGAAATCTGCTGTTCTCACTTGGTCAGGTTTACACCAATCAGGTAAAGCCAAGTTGGTGACTCACCACAATCTTCGGATGGGCAATAAGGGATGGGTAATAAATACTGACCTTACACCCACACCCCATGATGCAATAAAAATACCCCCCAGTCTGTGTGTGAAAATGAAGAGAACTCTTCCCGTTTCTGTTTTTGTCCATGATCCGGACAGAAATCAGAAAACACACCAAGTTCCTCCAATTTGAAGCCATATTTATTTCCAGATTTGAGGTTTCGGTTATTGAAATAACGAGATTTTGAAAGATAATTGTTGGATGGACAGCTCCCTCTCTGCTCCATCCAGCTCTCCCTCACGACTGCGATGCCAGGATCATCACAACGTACTGACTCATCCCCCCCCACACACACACACACACACACACACACCCTCCCCCCCCACCCCCCCACCCAGACCATGGGATCTCCAGGGAGAGGTGAAAATCCCGGGGCCAATACAGGGAAAAAAATCTGGGAAATTCCTCTCCAACCCCCTGTGGCGATCGAAACTAGTCCAGGAGATCACACTGGCCCTGATCAGACACTGCTTCCCAAGACCATTGCTATTCCGTTTCTGTTTTACAAACACTATCTGATTCCCCTGCCTCGGAGACCGGTTCCCAACTATCCGCAGTCTCGCTCTGTACCGACACCAACAAAACCAACATTCAATGAAGATTGAAAGTAGCTGATGGGCTATTCCTGTATCTGTGTTAATCCAACTTGAACAGAAACTCTCCACAATCCTTTCTCTCCAATTGTCAATTTGCTGAAATTCATTCACTCAGTCAACACACCCCATATCCCAGAGCACTGACTGAAGAACCTTTATAAAACCTCAGGCCTGAGCTCAAACTCCCGGTGAGGGGAATTCTGGAAGCCACAGTTTCAGACTCTGGATCACCCTCATCTTAAACATGAAAAAGCTGAAATGACGGAGGGGCTGAGCTGGAGGCTGAGGATCCTAGAAACAACGATCAGACCCAGGACTGCTGGAACCCAAACTGGAATCATTCCATCGTAGGAGCCCCTCAGTGCACTCGAGCCCCCAAGGGGAATGGCCACCCAAACAAAGCTGGCTCCAACTACAGACCAATGTCCCTGGGCTGAGCTGGAGTGACCAGAGGCTGGGACATGGGTCTCGATGAAGGACTCTTGTGAAACACTGGCCATTGGGGTTTGAAAGCAGCCTGACCCTGGCACCAGTCAACACGGGCACCTCCGAGCCGGCTGGTGCCAGGGAGGGCTCAGTCATTAGAGGTCTGCAGCATGGAAACAGGCCCTTCAGCCCAACTTGTCCGTGCTGCCCTTTTTTAAAACCCCTAAGTTAGTCCCAATTGCCCATATCCCCCTATACCCACTGTAACCATGTAACTGTCCAAACACTTTTTAAAAGACAAAATTGAACCTGCCTCTGTTATGTTAAAATGGTGGCGTGGGCTTGTTGGGCTGAAGGGCCTGTTTCCTGTGCTGTGTTGTTCATTGTATTTGTCAGGATGCCCCTGTAAACTCACTATCTTATCCGCTTCCACTACTTCCCTCGGCCGCAAGTTCCAGGCACTCACCACCCACTGTGTAAAAAAACTTGCCTCTTACATGTCATTTAAAACTTGCCCCTCGCACTTCACCCTGTGCCCCCCCTGAGTAATTGACTCTTCCACCTTGAGAAAAAGCTTCTGCCTATCCACTCTGTCCATACCCCTCGTAATCTTGCAGACTTCTATTCAGTTGCCCCTAAACTTCTGACGTTCCAGTGAGAACAAGCAAAGTTTCTCTAACCTCTCCTCACAGCTGTTACCCTCCAGACTAGGTAACACCCTGGTAAATCAGGACCCTCTCCAAAGCCTCCACATCCTTCTGGTGGTGTAGTAACCAGAGTTGAACACTATACTCCAAAGGTGTCCTAACTAATGTTCTATAAAGCTGCAACATGACTTGCCAATTTTTAAACTCAGTGCCCCGGCCGATGAGGGCAAACATGCCGTATGCCTTCTTGACCACCTTCTCCGCCTGCATTGCCACTTTCAGTGACCTGTGTACCTGCACGCCCAGATCCCTCTGCCTATCAATACTCTTCAGGGTTCTGCCATTTACTGTATGTTTCCTATCTGTATTAGACCTTCCAAAATGCATGACCTCACATTTGTCCAGATTAAACTCCATCTGTCATCTCTCTACCCAAGTGTCCAACTGATCCATATCTTTCTGTATCCTCTGATGGTCCTCATCGCTATCCACAAATCCACCAACCTTTGTGTCGTCCGCAAACTTACTACTCAATCCAGTTACAACTTCCTCCAAATCATTTATATATCTTACAACAGCAAAGGTCCCAGCACTGATCCCTGAGGAACGCCACTTGTGATGATGTGGAGATGCCAGCGATGGACTGGGGTAAACACAGTAAAACACAGTAAACAAAGTCCAACAGATTTATTTGATAGTAAACCCCGAAAGGTTGTGGGTTTACTATCAAATAAACTTGTTGGACTTTAACCTGGTGTTGTGAGACTTCTTACTGTCACAGCCCTCCATTCAGAAACACACTCTTTCATTCATAAGAACATAAGAACATAAGAAATAGGAGCAGGAGTAGGCCATCTGGCCCTTCGAGCCTGCTCCGCCATTCAATAAGATCATGGCTGATCTGTCGCTGCTCAGTTCCTCTTTCCCGCTTTCTCCCCATAACCCTTAATCCCCTCTCTTATCAAAAACCCATCAACCCGCTTCTTAAAAATATTTAGCGAGGCAGCCTCCACCACTTCAACGGGCAGAGAATTCCAAAGATTCACCACCCTTTGAGTGAAGAAGTTCCTCCTCAACTCTGTTCTAAACCGCCCCCCTTTTATCTTGAGGCTGTGCCCCCTAGTCCTACTGTCTTTTTTGAGCGGGAAGAGTCTCTCCACCTCTATCCTATCCATCCCATTCATCATCTTATACGTCTCAATGAGATCTCCCCTCATTCTTCTAAACTCCAACGAGTACAAGCCCAGTTTATTCAGCCTCTCCTCATAGCTCAACTCCCTCAACTCCGGCATCAGCCTAGTAAACCTCCTCTGCACTCCCTCCAAGGCCAAACCTCCAAGGCCAAACCTAGTAAACCTCCTCTGCACTCCCTCCAAGGTGGACATTGATAGGAGTTATAAAGAGTTAGTCACTCCTAGAAAACAGTCTTGGGTCACTGCCACAAGGAGAGGAAAGAAGAATGTGGTGGGACAATCCCCTGGGGCTGTTCCCCTCCAAAACAGGTTTTCGGTCCTGGAGGCTACAGTTGAGGAGGAATCAACTGGGGATAGCCAAAGGGAGCAGGTCTCTGGGGGTGAGCCTATTGTAAAAGCTCAGGTGGTTAGGGGTTGCAAAAGATTAGGACTTGTGATTGGGGACTCCACCGTTAAAGGGACAGATAGGAGAGTCGGTAGCAATGATAAGGACTCAGGGCTGGTGTGTTGCCTACCAGGGGCTGGGGTCCGGGATGTATCAGAGAGGATATTCAAGACTCTCAGGGGAGAGGGAGATCAACCCAAGTTATAATTCATGTGGGGACGCATGATATAGGGAGGCTAAGGGAAGGGGATATTAAGCAGAGATTCATGGAGTTGGGGTGGAAGCTAAAGGCCAAGTCAGACAGAGTGGTTATCTCTGGACTCTTGCCTGTGCCGCGGGATAGTGCAGAGAGGAATAGAGAGAGGGAAAGTTTGAACTCGTGGCTGAGGGGATGGTGCAGGAGGGAGGGGTTCAAGTACTTGAGCAATTGGGGCTCGTTCTGGGGAAGGTGGGACCTCTATAAGAGGGATGGGATACACCTGAACCAGAGGGGAACAAATATCCTGGGGGGTAAATTTGTGAAGGCTATGCGGAGTGGTTTAAACTGATTCAGAGGGGGGGTGGGATCCTGAGTACAGGGGGTGAAAGTGAGGGGGGCATCAATGGGGACTGCAATGCACGACATTGTGGGGGTGGGGCGGAGCAGGGTTGGAAATGCGTATACTTTAATGCGAGGAGTATTCGCAATAAGGTGGATGAACTTGCAGCGTGGACCAATACCTGGGACTTCGATGTTGTGGCCATTTCAGAGACTTGGATAGAGCAGGGTCAGGAATGGATGTTGCAGGTCCCGGGGTACAAATGCTTTAGTCGGAGTAGAGAAGGAGGTAGAAGGGGGGGTGGGGTAGCATTATTGGTCAAGGACTGTATCACAGTGTCAGAGAGGAACTTTGATGAGGACTTGTCGGTTGAGGTAGTATGGGCGGAGATTAGAAATAGGAGAGGAGAGGTCACCCTGTTGGGAGTCTTTTATAGACCTCCAAAAAGTTCTAGAGAGGTTGAGGAAAGGATTGCGGAGACGATCCTTGTTAGGAGTGAAAGTAATAGGGTAATTGTTATGGGGGACTTTAACTTTACTCATGTTGATTGGAATTGCTATAGCTCTAGCTCGTCAGAGGGGTCAGTTTTTGTTCAAAGTGTGCAGGAAGGTTTTTTGACTCAGTATGTAGATAGGCCGACGAGAGGTGAGGCTATATTGGATTTGGTGCTGGGTAATGAGCCAGACCAGGTGCTAGACTTGGAAGTTGGTGTACAGTTTGGGGATAGTGATCACAATTCGATTACGTTCACCTTAGTGATGGAAAGGGATAGGCATGAACCTTGGGTCAGTAGTTTCAGTTGGGGGAAGGGTAATTATGAGGCTATTAGGAGAGAATTAGGAAGCATTGGTTGGAATGGGAGATTACCGGGACTGGGAACATCCGAGATGTGGAGATTTTTCAAGGAGCAGCTATTGCGGGTCTGTGATAGGTATATCCCTGTCAGGCAAGGAGGATTTGGTAGGCCCAGGGAACCGTGGTGCACTAAAAAAGTTGATTCGTTGGTTAGGAAGAAAAAGGAGGCTTATGTTCGGATGAGGCTTGAGGGCTCAGGTAGTGCATTAGGAAGTTTTAGATTGGCTAGGAGGGAGTTGAAGAGGGAGTTAAGAAGGGCTAAAAGAGGACATGAGATGACTTTGGCTGATAGGATTAAGGAGAACCCTAAGGCGTTTTACAGGTATGTCAAGAACAGAAGGTTGGTTAGGGCAAGATTAGGGCCAGTTACAGACAGTGGAGGGAAGTTGTGTGTGGAACCGGAGGAGATTGGAGAGGCATTGAATCAATATTTCTCTTCGGTGTTCACGCAAGGGGACATGAATGTAGCTGAGGAGGACACTGGGGTGCAGGGATGTAAAATAGATAGTATTGCAGTTGATACAGGGGATGTGCTGGATATTTTAGAGGATTTGAAAATAGATAAGAACATAAGAACATAAGAACATAAGAAATAGGAGCAGGAGTAGGCCATCCGGCCCCTCGAGCCTGCCCCGCCATTCAATAAGATCATGGCTGATCTGTCGTGACTCAGCTCCACCTTCCCGCCCTCTCCCCATAACCCTTAATCCCTTCTCTTATCAAAAACCCATCAACCCGTTTCTTAAAAATATTTAGCGAGGCAGCCTCCACCACTTCAACGGGCAGAGAATTTCAGAGATCCACCACCCTTTGAGTGAAGAAGTTCCTCCTCAACTCCGTTATAAACCGCCCCCCTTTTATCTTGAGGCTGTGCCCCCTAGTCCTACTGTCTTTTCTGAGCGGGAAGAGTCTCTCCACCTCTATCCTATCCATCCCATTCATCATCTTATACGTCTCAATGAGATCTCCCCTCATTCTTCTAAACTCTAACGAGTACAAGCCCAGTTTATTCAGCCTCTCCTCATAGCTCAACCCCCTCAACTCTGGTATCAGCCTAGTAAACCTCCTCTGCACTCCCTCCAAGGCCAAAATATCTTTGCGCAGGTGCGGCGCCCAAAACTGCACACAGTACTCCAGCTGCGGCCTCACCAATGCCCTATACAGCTGCAGCAAGACCTCCCTACTTTTATATTCAATCCCCCTCGCTATGAAGGCCAGCATCCCATTTGCTTTCCTGACCACCTGCTGCACCTGCAAGCTGGGTTTTTGCGACTCATGCACAAGGACCCCGAGGTCCCTCTGCACCGTCGCCTGCTGCAGTTTTTCGCCCCGTAAGTAATAGTCCTTCCAACCATTCTTCCTACCGAAGTGGACCACCTCACACTTGCCAACATTAAATTCCATTTGCCATTTCCTGGCCCATTCGCCCAGCCTATCTAGATCCTTCTGCAGACTCTCCACACCCTCCGCACAATTTGCCATTCCCCCAATCTTGGTGTCATCAGCAAATTTCGACACCCTGCACTCGGTTCCCTCCTCCAGATCATCTATATTCTGTCTTTCACTTAGCCAATTCCCTATCCATGCTAATATGGGTGCTTCCCCTACACCATGGCCTCTCATCTCAAGTAGCCTTTTGTGCAATACCTTTTCAAATGCTTTTTGTAAATCCAAATATTTTACATGCACAGGTTCCCCTTCATCTTTGCTGCTCATTACCACCTCAAAGAACTCTAAAAAACTTGTCAGGCATGATTTCCCCTTCATGAAGCCGCGCTGAATCTGTTTGATTATAGTATATATTTTTAAATGCTCTGCTATTACATCCTTTATAATGAACTCGAACATTTTCCCCAGTAACAAGATATTAAGCTAACTGCTATCGTTACCTGTTATCTCCCAATCCTCTGGGACTTGATCAGGATTTAAGGATTCTTGCAAGATTACTGCTACTGCATCTATTATCTCTGTACCGATTTCCTGGAATATCCTATGATCAATCCATGAGGTCCAGGGGACTTAGCGACCTTTAGCTCCTTGTACTTTTTCTCCTGATCACTACAATAACTATTTCCTCCCTCACTCTTGTCCCTCAATTATTTTGTATTTTTGGAATGCTATTACTGTTTTCTACTGCAAGGACTGAGAAAAGTTTTTAATTCCTCTGCCATTTCCACACTTCCCCAGTCTCATTCTCTTCAGCTGATCTTTCCTTTTCATATATTTAAAGCTCTTACTTTCCATTATTTTATTGCTCGCTAGTTTACCTTCACCCTCTATTTTTTGGTCATCTTTTGTTGCTTTTTAAAAACATACCCAATCCTCTGATTTACCACTAATCTTTCCACATTGTATGTTTTTTTTTCAGTTTAACACTACCTTTAACTTCCTTGTTTAATAACCCCTGATCAACTGTCTTTTCTGCTAAACTTCTTTCCCAGTCCACTCCAGCCAAGTCTACCCTCTCTGCTATTATCCTTATTCAGGTTCAGCAGTATTTTCTGACCCAAGTTTTTCATTCAAACCCAACTCTAAATTCGACCATATTATTATGGTCACTGTTTAGTCCCCTGGTCCGGATGGGATTTACCCTAGGATTCTTTGGGAGGCAAGAGAGGTGATTGCGAAGCCTCTGGCTCTGATCTTCAGGTCGTCGTTGGTCTCTGGTATAGTACCGGAAGATTGGAGGACAGCAAATGTTGTCCCATTGTTTAAGAAGGGGAGAAGAGACTTCCCTGGGAATTATAGACCGGTGAGTCTTACTTCTGTGGTGGGTAAGGTTTTGGAAAGGATTATTAGAGACAGGATTTATAGTTATTTGGAGAGTAATGAGTTGATTAGAGACAGTCAGCATGGTTTTGTAGCGGATAGGTCGTGCCTTACTAATCTTATCGAGTTCTTTGAGAAAGTGACCAAAGAGGTGGATAGGGGTAAGGCAGTTGATGTGGTGCATATGGATTTTAGCAAGACGTTTGATAAGGTTCACCATGGTAGGCTTCTGCAGAAAATGCAGATGTATGGGATTGGGGGTGATCTAGGTAATTGGATCAGGAATTGGCTAGCAGATAGGAGACAGAGGGTGGTGGTTGATGGTAAATATTCGTCATGGAGTTCGGTTACGAGTGGTGTGCCTCAGGGATCTGTTTTGGGGCCACTGCTGTTTGTAATTTTTATTAATGATCTGGATGAGGGTATAGTTGGGTGGATTAGTAAGTTTGCTGATGACACCAAAGTCGGAGGTGTGGTAGATTGTGAGGAAGGGTGTCATAGTTTGCAGGGTGACTTAGAAAGGTTGCAGAGCTGGGCTGCGAGGTGGCGGATGGAGTTTAATGTGGAGAAGTGTGAGGTAATTCATTTCGGTAGGAATAACAGATGTGTTGAGTATAGGGCTAACGGGAGGACTTTGAATAGTGTGGAGGAGCAGAGGGATCTAGGTGTATGTGTACATAGATCCCTGAAAGTTGGGAATCAAGTACATAAGGTTGTTAAGAAGGCATACGGTGTCTTGGCGTTTATTGGTAGGGGGATTGAATTTAGGAGTCGCAGCGTCATGATGCAACTGTACACATCTCTGGTGCGGCCACACTTGGAGTTTTGTGTGCAGTTCTGGTCCCCACATTACAGGAAGGATGTAGAGGCTTTGGAGAGGGTGCAGAGGAGGTTTACCAGGATGTTGCCTGGTATGGAGGGGAGGTCCTATGAGGAGAGACTGAGAGATTTGGGGTTGTTTTCGCTGGAAAGAAGGCGGCTAAGAGGGGATCTCATTGAAACATATAAGATGATTAGAGGTTTAGACAGGGTAGATAGTGATAGCCTTTTTCCTAGGATGGAGAAAGCTAGCACAAGGGGGCACGATTTTAAATTAAGGGGGGGTAGTTATAGGACAGATGTCAGGGGTAGGTTCTTTACCCAGAGGGTGGTGAGGGACTGGAATGCCCTGCCTGCTGCAGTTGTAAATGCGCCTAGTTTGGGGGCGTTTAAGAGATCTGTGGATAGGTTTATGGACAAAAAGGGATTGGTTTAGGCTAGTGGGTCATTGTTTTTGTAACTGGTCGGCGCAACATCGTGGGCCGAAGGGCCTGTTCTGCGCTGTAATGTTCTATGTTCTAAAGATCATTTATCTGGTGATCACCTAGTGTTCCCCAGGGGGTATTGGGACTCTTGCTCTGCCGGCTATATTAATGATCAATATCTTGTTGTATGGGGAGAATTTAAATTTTATGATGGCACAAAACTTGGAATCATAGTAAACTATAAGGACGACAGTGTAGAACTTCAAAAGGACAAAGAACAGCACGGGAAACAGGCCCTTCAGCCTGCGCTGCCCATTTTAGCATTGTGAGTGCCCTCTTCTACCCATGACCTTTGTCTACGTCTATTGGACTCCACAATAAAGGAACTGTAACCAGATTGAGGGACGACTAATTTAGGGACAATTTGTTAACACCAATCAGCCTAAAAGCACGTTTTTGGGGTGTGGGAGGAAACCGGAGAAAACCCACGCAAGCACGGGGAGAATGTGCAAACTCCCACAGACACTGGCCCAAATCCATGTATCTGCACAGCAAACAGTCGTGTTGCCCGTCAGTCGGTCCAGTTTAAGCGCACACTAACGACGTGAAGCACTAGGTAACTCTTGAAGCAACATCCAAGAGCAGCCCTCGTACGACCCACCGCGTGTATGCCCCTTGTTGGCTAACAAGGTGGACCGAATCTCCTGTCGATGTAAAAAAAAAGACATCAATAAACATACACAACTTATACAGACACGCACGGAATCCCCAGAAGCTCAAATGTAAGACAGGTGAGCCATAAAATATGTTGGATGGTCCATAGGAATCTATTGATTCCCAGGAATGTCCTAAGGCTCCTGAAATCTTATTTAGAACAATCTTTTGTATCCCTCCATTTGTAGTCCGCTCATGTGCCTATCTAGGTAAGCCTTAAACAACTCTAGCGTGCCTGCCTCCACCACCCTACTTGGCAGTGCATTCCAGGCCCCCACAACCCTCTGTGTGAAAAACCTTCCTCTAACATCTGAATTATACCTCGCCCCTCTCACCCTAAGCCCGTGGCTCCTTGTAATTTTTGTATGGAACCTGGGAAGAAGCTTACCACTGTTCACTCTATCTATACCCTTCATAATCTGTTAGATCTCCTCTCATTCTCTGTCTTTCTGAGGAGAACAGCCCCAATTTGCCCAATTTCTCCTCATACCCTAGTCCTCCCATACCAGGCAGCATCCTGGTAAACCTCCTCTGCACTCTCTCCAGGGTCTCCACGTCCTTCCGGTAATACGGCGACCAGAACTGGACGCAGTGCTCCAATTACGGTCTAACCAATGATGTACCACAGCAAAAACTGCAACATTAGACGCCAGCTTTTATACTCTATACCCCTTCCTATAAAGGCAGGCATACCATAAGCCTTCTTTGCCACCTTCTCCACCTGTACTGCCACCTTCAAGGAGTTGTGAACTTGCACACCTACGTCCCTCTGTGTTTCTATACTCTTAATAGTCCTACCATTTATTGTATAACTCCTCCCTACATTAGTTCTTCCAAAATGCAACATCTCGCATTTATCTGGATTAAATTCCATCTGCCGTTTCTCTGCCCAATTTACCAGCCTATCTACATCCTGCTGTATTGTGTGACACTGCTCATCACTATCAGCAATCCAGCCATCTTTGTGTCATCTGCAAACTTGCCCAACAGGAAGCGAACACTCCTGCCTGGTGATTGTCGAGCGATGTTCATTCATCCATTGTCGTAGAGTCTGCACGGTCTCCCCAATGTACCATGCCTCAGGACATCCTTTCCTCCAGCGTATCAGATAGACAACATTGGCCAATTTGTAAGAGTATGTACCGTGTACCTGGTGGATGATTTTCTCATGTGAGATGATGGCACCCGTCTCGATGATCCGGCATGTCTTGCAGAGGTTGCTGTGGCAGGGTTGTGTGGTGTCGTGGTCACTGTTCTCCTGAAGGCTGGGTAGTTTGCTGCGGACAATGGTCTGTTTGAGGTTGTGCGGTTGTTTGAAAACAAGAAGTGGGGGTGTGGGGATGGCTTTGGCAAGATGTTCGTCTTCATTGATGACACATTGAAGGCTCCAGAGAAGATGTCGTAGCTTCTCCGCTCCAGGGAAGTACTGGACGACAAAAGGTACTCTGTCCACCGTATCCTGTGTTTGTCTTCTGAGGAGGTCAGTGCAGTTTTTTGCTGTGGTACATCAGAACTGTCGATCTATGAGTCGAGCACCATATCCTGTTCTTAAGAGGGCATCTTTCAGGGTCTGGAGGTGTCTGTCGCAATCTCCCTCATCTGAGCAGATCCTGTGTATATGGAGGGCTTGTCCGTAGGGGATGGCTTTTTTAACGTGTTTAGGGTGGAAGCTGGAGAAGTGGAGCATCGTGAAGTTATCTGGGCTTGCGGTACAGTGAGGTGCTGAGGTCACCATCCTTGATGGCGATGCGTGTGTCCAAGAATGCCACTGATTCCGGAGAATAGTCTGTGGTGAGTCTGATGGTGGGATGGAACTTGATGTTGTCATATAGTTGATTCAGTGATCGTTCCCCATGAGTCCAAAGGAAGAAAATGTCATCAACGTATCTAGTGTATAGCACTGGTTGAAGGTCCTGTGTGGTGAAGAAGTCTTGTTCGAGCCTGTGCATGAAGATGTTGGCATATTGAGGTGTGAATTTGATCCCCATGGCTGCTACTTGTGTCTGGATGAAGGACTGGTTGAAGGTGAAGACATTGTGGTCCGGGATGAAGTGAATAAGTTGTGAAATTGCATCTGGAAACTGGCAGTTGTCGGTGTTGAGTACTGAGGCAGTTGCAGCAGTGCCATCGTCATGGGGGATGTTGGTGTAGAACGCCGAGACATCCATTGTGATGAGGAGTGTCCCTGGTTCAACTGCTCCATGTGTTCTGAGTTTCTGTAGGAAATCCGTTCGTGTCATGACAAAAGCAGGTGGTTCTTTGTACAATGGGTTTCAGGATGCCCTCGATGTAGCCAGAGAGGTTCTTGCACAGGGTCCCATTGCCTGATACGATGGGACGGCCGGGTGTGTTTGCCTTGTGTATCTTTGGGAGGCAGTAGAAATCTCCAATGCGGGGAGTGCTCTGAAGGTCTGGATCAAAATGTTGATCAAAATGTTGAGTTGACAGGTGTGTTCTTTGGGTCTGTGGGTAACTGTCTGTAGTGTTCCTCATTGTTTAGTTGTCAGTACAGTTCTTTGCAGTAATCTGTTCTGTTCAGGATGATGATGGCCCCTCCTTTGTCTGCTAGTTTGATGACAATGTTGCGGTTGGTCTTGAGAGCATGGATGGCACTGTATTGTGCTTGGGTGATGTTTGGGACTGTCTTGTGAGTGCAGTTGATGAATCTGATGTTGACACACCTCCTGATGGTTTGGGCATACATGTCCAGTTGAGGGCAGCAGCCTTCCGGAGGAGTCCAATTGGAATCTTTCCTCTTCAGTTGCTGCACTGCGGATCTCTCTGTCAGTTCATTGGCTGTCTCATTATATTCGCTGTTGGCCTCTTGGGGTTTGTGGAAGAACTGCTGCAGCCTCAATCGCCAGATGAATTCCTCTGTGTCTACTGCGAGACTGATGGGGTCCATTTTGGTGGTGGGGCAGAACTCGGCTGAGAACTTCGATTTCATCTGGTGTGTTGTCTGATAAGTTGACAATAGACTTCCTGCGGTGGTACTGTTTACTACTGTGGTGCCGGGGGAGGCTTGGTTGTTGCTGGTGGTGATGCTGAGTTTCTCAAGTTTCCTGTTCTTGGTGTGAATGTAGTTGGTGTAGTTTCTTTGTTTCATCAGCTTGACAGAGTTTCGCAGCTGGTCTGTGTCCTGAGCTTAAGTTGAGAATAAGGACTCTATCTTGGTTTCCAGGATGCAGCGTTTGCTGTAGAGCTGGTGTGTGAGGTGGTTGAGGAGTGTGAGAGAGGTGCGACAGCAAAGTCTCTCAGCTTGACCTCAGTGGGTTCGTGATCTGTAGTCCTTTCGATATCTTGTCTCCTTTCTTACATCTTTGTGGAAACTTGATGTCTGTGTCATCTTCTTGGAGATCCTTTCTACTTGGAGCCGGCAGCTTGCAGTGTCGATGGTAGTCATGATGTGGAGATGCCAGTGTTGGACTGGCGTTGGACTTGGCGGCACGGTAGCACAGTGGGTTAGCACTGCTGCTTCACAGCTCCAGGGTCCTGGGTTCGATTCCCGGCTCGGGTCACTGCCTGTGTGGAGTTTGCACATTCTCCTCGTGTCTGCGTGGGTTTTCTCCGGGTGCTCCGGTTTCCTCCCACAGTCCAAAGATGTGCGGGTTAGGTTCATTGGCTATGCTAAAATTGCCCCTTAGTGTCCTGGGATGTGTAGGTTAGAGGGATTAGCAGGTAAATGTGTAGGGATATGGGGATAGGGTCTGGGTGGGATTGTGTTTGGTGCAGACTCGATGGGCCGAAGGGCCTGTTTCTGCACTGTAGGGTTCTATGCTGGTTCTATGCTGGTTCTAAACACAGTAAGAAGTCTCGCAACCCCTGGTTAAAGTCCAACAGGTTTATTTGGTAGCACAAGCCACAAGCTTTCGGAGCACTGCCCCTTCGTCAGGTGAGTGGGAGTTCTGTTCACACACAGGGTATGTATAGACACAAACTCAATTTACAAAATAATGGTTGGAATGCGAGTCTTTACAGGTAATCAAGTCTTAACTAAGTCTTAAGATTAGTGAGAGGCAACATGGTTTTGTGAAGGGGAGGTCACGAACTTGATCAAGTTTTTCAAGGAAGTGATGAAGATGATCGATGAGGATAGGGCAGTGGATGTTGTCTACATGGACTTCAGTAAGGCCTTTGACAAGGTCCCTCATGGCAGACTGGTGCAAAAGGTGAAGTCGCACGGGATCAGAGGTGAGCTGGCAAGGTGGGTACAAAACTGGCTCGGTCAAGAAGACAGAGGGTAGGAAGAGGGTAGGACAGAGGGGTCGGTGCTGGGGCCTCAGCTTTTTACCATTTATATAGATGATCTGGAGGAGGGAACCGAGTGTACCATTTGCTGATGACACCAAGATTGGGGGAATGGCAAATTGTGCAGAGGGTGTGGAGAGTCTGCAGAAGGATCTAGATAGGCTGGGCGAATGGGCCAGGAAATGGCAAACGGAATTTAATGTTGGCAAGTGTGAGGTGGTCCATTTGGAAGGAAGAATGGTAGGAAGGACTATTACTTACGTGGCGAAAAACTGCAGCAGGCGACTGTGCAGAGGGACCTCGGGGTCCTTGTGCATGAGTCGCAAAAACCCAGCTTGCAGGTGCAGCAGGTGGTCAGGAAGGCGAATGGGATGCTGGCCTTCATAGCGAGGGGGATTGAATATAAAAGTAGGGAGGTCTTGCTGCAGCTGTATAGGGCATTGGTGATGCTGCAGCTGGAGTACTGTGTGCAGTTTTGGGCGCCGCACCTGCGCAAAGATATTAGAACATAGAACATAGAACATTACAGCGCAGAACAGGCACTTCGGCCCACGATGTTGCGCCGACCAGTTACAAAACAATGACCCACTAGCCTAAACCAATCCCTTTTCGTCCATAAACCTATCCACGGATCTCTTAAACGCCCTCAAACTAGGCGCATTTACAACTGCAGCTGGCAGGGCATTCCAGTCCCTCACCACCCTCTGGGTAAAGAACCTACCCCTGATTTCAGTCCTATAACTACCCCCCCTTAATTTAAAGTCATGCCCCCTCGTGCTAGCTTTCTCCATCCTAGGAAAAAGGCTATCACTATCGACCCTGTCTAAACCTCTAATCATCTTATATGTTTCAATAAGGTCCCCTCTTAGCCGCCTTCTTTCCAGCGAAAACAACCCCAAATCTCTCAGTCTCTCCTCATAGGATCTCCCTCCATACCAGGCAACATCCTGGTAAACCTCCTCTGCACCCTCTCCAAAGCCTCTCCATCCATCCTGTAATGTGGGGACCAGAACTGTACACAAAACTCCAAGTGCGGCCGCACCAGAGTTGTGTACAGTTGCATCATGACGTTGCGACTCCTAAATTCAATCCCCCTACCAATAAACGCCAAGACACCGTATGCCTTCTTAACAACCTTATCTACTTGATTCCCAACTTTCAGGGATCTATGTACACATACACCTAGATCCCTCTGCTCATCCACACTATTCAAAGTCCTCCCGTTAGCCCTATACTCAACACATCTGTTATTCCTACCGAAATGAATTACCTCACACTTCTCCACATTAAACTCCATCCGCCACCTCGCAGCCCAGCTCTACAACCTTTCTAAGTCACCCTGCAAACTATGACACCCTTCCTCACAATCTACCACACCTCCGACTTTGGTGTCATCAGCAAACTTACTAATCCACCCAACTATACTCTCATCCAGATCATTAATAAAAATTACAAACAGCAGTGGCCCCAAAACAGATCCCTGAGGCACACCACTCGTAACCGAACTCCATGACGAATATTTACCATCAACCACCACCCTCTGTCTCCTATCTGCTAGCCAATTCCTGATCCAATTACCTAGATCACCCCCAATCCCATACATCTGCATTTTCTGCAGAAGCCTACCATGGTGAACCTTATCAAACATCTTGCTAAAATCCATATACACCACATCAACTGCCTTACCCCTATCCACCTCTTTGGTCACTTTCTCAAAGAACTCGATAAGGTTAGTAAGGCACGACCTACCCGCTACAAAACCATGCTGACTGTCTCTAATCAACTCATTACTCTCCAAATAACTATAAATCCTGTCTCTAATAATCCTTTCCAAAACCTTACCCACCACAGAAGTAAGACTCACCGGTCTATAATTCCCAGGGAAGTCTCTTCTCCCCTTCTTAAACAATGGGACAACATTTGCTGTCCTCCAATCTTCTGGTACTATACCAGAGACCAACGACGACCTGAAGATCAGAGCCAGAGGCTTCGCAATCACCTCTCTTGCCTCCCAAAGAATCCTAGGGTAAATCCCATCTGGACCAGGGGACTTATCTATTTTCAAATCCTCTAAAATATCCAGAACATCCCCCGTATCAACTGCAATACTATCTATTTTACATCCCTGCACCCCAGTGTCCTCCTCAGCTACATTCATGTCCCCTTGCGTGAACACCGAAGAGAAATATTGGTTCAAAGCCTCTCCAATCTCCTCCGGTTCCACACACAACTTCCCTCCACTGTCTGTAACTGGCCCTAATCTTGCCCTAACCAACCTTCTGTTCTTGACATACCTGTAAAATGCCTTAGGGTTCTCCTTAATCCTATCAGCCAAAGTCATCTCATGTCCTCTTTTAGCCCTTCTTAACTCCCTCTTCAACTCCCTCCTAGCCAATCTAAAACTTTCTAATGCACTACCTGAGCCCTCAAGCCTCATCCGAACATAAGCCTCATTTTTCTTCCTAACCAACGAATCAACTTTTTTAGTGCACCACGGTTCCCTGGGCCTACCGAATCCTCCTTGCCTTACAGGGATATACCTATCACAGACCCGCAATAGCTGCTCCTTGAAAAATCTCCACATCTCGGATGTTCCCAGTCCCTGTAATCTCCTAGTCCAACCAATGCTTCCTAATTCTCTCCTAATAGCCTCATAATTACCCTTCCCCCAGCTGAAACTACTGACCCGAGGTTCATGCCTATCCCTTTCCATCACTAAGGTGAACGTAATCAAATTGTGGTCGCTGTCCCCAAAATGCACACCAACTTCCAAGTCTAGCACCTGGTCTGGCTCATTACCCAGCACCAAATCCAATATAGCCTCACCTCTAGTCGGCCTATCTACATACTGAGTCAAAAAACCTTCCTGCACACTTTGAACAAAAATTGATCCCTCTGACAAGCTAGGGCTATAGCAATTCCAATCAACATGAGTAAAGTTAAAGTCCCCCATAACAACTACCCTATTACTTTCACTCCGAGCAAGGATCGTCTCCGCAATCCTTTCCTAACCTCTCTAGAACTTTTTGGAGGTCTATAAAAGACTCCCAACAGGGTGACCTCTCCTCTCCTATTTCTAATCTCCGCCCATACTACATCAACAGACAAGTCCTCATCAAACTTCCTCTCTGACACTGTGATACAGTCCTTGACCAATAATGCTACCCCACCCCCCCTTCTACCTCCTTCTCTACTCCGACTAAAGCATTTGTACCCCGGGACCTGCAACATCCATTCCTGACCCTGCTCTATCCAAGTCTCTGAAATGGCCACAACATCAAAGTCCCAGGTACTGGTCCACGCTGCAAGTTCATCCACCTATTGCGAATACTCCTCGCATTAAAGTATACGCATTTCAAACTTTGATGCTTTCAGGTCTCTCCTACTGTCACTGAGAGAGATCGGCCATTGACTGATTGAAGTATATCATGTTTTATGGAGAGATATTTGAACCATGTTGTGTTTTATATATATATATGTATAGTGAGAGATTTGAACCATGTTGTGTTTTTATAACATAAGAACATAAGAACATAAGAAATAGGAGCAGGAGTAGGCCATCCAGCCCTTCGAGCCTGCCCCACCAATCAATAAGATCATGGCTGATCTGTCGTGGCTCAGTTCCACTTTCCCGCCCTCTCCCCATAACCCTTAATCCCCTCTCTTATCAAAAACCCATCAATCTGCGTCTTCAAAAAATTTAGCGAGGCAGCCTCCACCACTTCAAAGGGCAGAGAATTCCAGAGATTCACCACCCTTTGAGTGAAGAAGTTCCTCCTCAACTCTGTTCTAAAACGCCCCTCCTTTATCTTGAGGCTGTGCCCCCTAATCCTATTATCCTTTCTGAGCGGGAAGAGTCTCTCTACCTCTATCCTATCCATTCAATTCATCATCTTATATGTCTCAATGAGATCTCCCCTCATTCTTCTAAACTCTAACGTGTACAAGCCTAGTTTATTCAGCCTCTCCTCATAGCTCAACCCCCTCAACTCCGGCATCAGCCTAGTAAACCACCTCTGCATTCCCTCCAGGGCCAAAATATCTTTGCGTAAGTACGGCGCCCAAAACTGCACACAGTACTCCAGCTGCGGCCTCACCAATGCCCTATACAACTGCAGCAAGACCTCCCTACTTTTATATTCAATCCCCCTTGCGATGAAGGCCAGCATCCCATTCGCCTTCCTGACCACCTGCTGCACCTGCAAGCTGGGTTTTTGTGACTCATGCACAAGGACCCCGAGGTCCCTCTGCACCGTCGCCTGCTGCAGTTTTTCGCCACGTAAGTAATAGTCCTTCCTACCATTATTCCTACCAAAGTGGACCACCTCGCACTTGCCAACATTAAATTCCATTTGCCAGTTCCTGGCCCATTCGCCCAGCCTATCTAGATCCTTCTGCAGACTCTCCACACCCTCTGCACAATTTGCCTTTCCACCAATCCTGGTGCCATCAGCAAATTTCGACACCATACACTCGGTTCCCTCCTTCAGATCATCTATATAAATGGTAAATAGCTGAGGCCCCAGCACCGACCCCTGGGGCACTCCACTAGTCACCATCCGCCAATCCGAATAGCACCCATTGACCCCCACTCTCTGCCTCCTATTTGACAACCAATCCTCTATCCACGCTAACACCCTACCCCCAACTCCATGTCCCCTGACCTTCTGCAATAACCTCTTGTGAGGTACTTTGTCAAACGCCTTCTGAAAATCCAGAAAGACCACATCCACCGGCTCTCCTCTATCCACTGCCCTCGACACATCCTCATAGAACTCCAGTAAATTTGTCAGACACGACTTCCCTTTAATGAAACCGTGCTGCGTCTGCTCTACCAAGCAACTCAAGATGCCTCGCAATTTCCTCCTTGATGATGGATTCTAACATTTTACCTACCACAGACGTTAAACTAACCGGCCTACAATTCCCTGCCTTTTGCCTGGCAGCCTTCTTAAACAACGGCGTAACATTAGCCGTTTTCCAATCTTCCGGCACTTCCCCGGAATCCAGCGACGATTGGAAAATAACCACCAATGCATCGACTACAACCTCCGCCATTTCTTTCAGAACCCTTGGATGCATTCCATCCGGTCCTGGGGACATGTCCACAATCAGCCAGTCTGTCGACCTTTGAACCATGTGAGATTTGAACCATGTTGTGTTTTTACAGAGAGGGAGATTTGAACCATGTTGTGTTTTTATAGAGAGGGAGATTTGAACCATGTTGTGTTTTTACAGAGAGGGAGATTTGAACCATATTGTGTTTTTATAGAGAGGTTGATTTGAACCATGTTGTGTTTTTATAGAGGGGGAGATTTGAACCATGTTGTGTTTTTATAGAGAGAGAGATTTGAAGCATGTTGTGTTTTTATAGAGGGGGAGATTTGAACCATGTTGTGTTTTTATAGAGAGAGAGATTTGAACCATGTTGTGTTTTTATAGAGAGGGAGATTTGAACCATGTTGTGTTTTTATAGAGAGAGAGATTTGAAGCATGTTGTGTTTTTATAGAGGGGGAGATTTGAACCATGTTGTGTTTTTATAGAGAGAGAGATTTGAACCATGTTGTGTTTTTATAGAGGGGGAGATTTGAACCATGTTGTGTTTTTATAGAGAGGGAGATTTGAACCATGTTGTGTTTTTATAGAGAGAGAGATTTGAACCATGTTGTGTTTTTATAGAGAGAGAGATTTGAACCATGTTGTGTTTTTATAGAGAGGGAGATTTGAACCATGTTGTGTTTTTATGCAGAGGGAGATTTGAACCATGTTGTGTTTTTATAGAGAGGGAGATTTGAACCATGTTATGTTTTTATAGAGAGAGAGATTTGAACCATGTTGTGTTTTTATAGAGAGAGAGATTTGAACCATGTTGTGTTTTTATGCAGAGGGAGATTTGAAC
Organism: Prionace glauca; assembly: GCA_037974335.1. NCBI lineage: Eukaryota > Metazoa > Chordata > Chondrichthyes > Carcharhiniformes > Carcharhinidae > Prionace > Prionace glauca. Next base: position 104,447,549 of record CM075731.1, read on the forward strand.
CATGTTGTGTTTTTATGCAGAGGGAGATTTGAACCATGTTGTGTTTTTATAGAGAGGGAGATTTGAACCATGTTATGTTTTTATAGAGAGAGAGATTTGAACCATATTGTGTTTTTATAGAGAGAGAGATTTGAACCATGTTGTGTTTTTATAGAGAGAGAGATTTGAACCATGTCGTGTTTTTATAGAGGGGGAGATTTGAACCATGTTGTGTTTTTATAGAGAGAGAGATTTGAACCATGTTGTGTTTTTATAGAGGGGGAGATTTGAACCATGTTGTGTTTTTATGCAGAGGGAGATTTGAACCATGTTGTGTTTTTATAGAGAGGGAGATTTGAACCATGTTGTGTTTTTATAGAGAGGGAGATTTGAACCATGTTATGTTTTTATAGAGAGAGAGATTTGAACCATGTTGTGTTTTTATAGAGGGGGAGATTTGAACCATGTTGTGTTTTTATAGAGAGAGAGATTTGAACCATGTTGTGTTTTTATAGAGAGGGAGATTTGGACCATGTTGTGTTTTTATGCAGAGGGAGATTTGAACCATGTTGTGTTTTTATAGAGAGGGAGATTTGAACCATGTTGTGTTTTTATAGAGAGGGAGATTTGAACCATGTTGTGTTTTTATAGAGAGAGAGATTTGAACCATGTTGTGTTTTTATAGAGGGGGAGATTTGAACCATGTTGTGTTTTTATAGAGAGGGAGATTTGAACCATGTTGTGTTTTTATAGAGAGGTTGATTTGAACCATGTTGTGTTTTTATAGAGAGGTTGATTTGAACCATGTTGTATTTTTATAGAGGGGGAGATTTGAACCATGTTGTGTTTTTATAGAGGGGGAGATTTGAACCATGTTGTGTTTTTATAGAGAGGGAGATTTGAACCATGTTGTGTTTTTATAGAGAGGTTGATTTGAACCATGTTGTGTTTTTATAGAGAGGTTGATTTGAACCATGTTGTGTTTTTATAGAGAGGTTGATTTGAACCATGTTGTATTTTTATAGAGGGGGAGATTTGAACCATGTTGTGTTTTTATAGAGGGGGAGATTTGAACCATGTTGTGTTTTTATAGAGAGGGAGATTTGAACCATGTTGTGTTTTTATAGAGAGGTTGATTTGAACCATGTTGTGTTTTTATAGAGAGGGAGATTTGAACCATGTTGTGTTTTTATAGAGAGAGAGATTTGAACCATGTTGTGTTTTTATCGAGAGGGAGATTTGAACCATGTTGTGTTTTTATAGAGAGGTTGATTTGAACCATGTTGTGTTTTTATAGAGAGGGAGATTTGAACCATGTTGTGTTTTTATAGAGGGGGAGATTTGAACCATGTTGTGTTTTTATAGAGGGGGAGATTTGAACCATGTTGTGTTTTTATAGAGAGGGAGATTTGAACCATGTTGTGTTTTTATAGAGGGGGAGATTTGAACCATGTTGTGTTTTTATAGAGAGGGAGATTTGAATCATGTTGTGTTTTTATAGAGGGGGAGATTTGAACCATGTTGTGTTTTTATGCAGAGGGAGATTTGAACCATGTTGTGTTTTTATAGAGAGGGAGATTTGAACCATGTTGTGTTTTTATGCAGAGGGAGATTTGAACCATGTTGTGTTTTTATGCAGAGGGAGATTTGAACCATGTTGTGTTTTTATAGAGAGGGAGATTTGAACCATGTTGTGTTTTTATGCAGAGGGAGATTTGAACCATGTTGTGTTTTTATGCAGAGGGAGATTTGAACCATGTTGTGTTTTTATGCAGAGGGAGATTTGAACCATGTTGTGTTTTTATGCAGAGGGAGATTTGAACCATGTTGTGTTTTTATGCAGAGGGAGATTTGAACCATGTTGTGTTTTTATGCAGAGGGAGATTTGAACCATGTTGTGTTTTTATGCAGAGGGAGATTTGAACCATGTTGTGTTTTTATGCAGAGGGAGATTTGAACCATGGGCTGTTGTGACAGGGTCCATGTGGTTGAGCTGGGCATTGTGCGCATGCGCACAGGTTTCGGAAAACCATCTTCACAACGCCGGGTGTAGACATGCGCAGTAGCCAGTGCCGGCGTGGCGCAAGCACAGTAGGTTGTGCCGGTGGAGCGCATGTCCAGTGGGTCGTGCCATTGTAGCATGCTCAACGAGTCGTACCGGCTTGGCGCAAGGTCAGTGGCTCGTGCCGGCGACGCGCATGCCCAATATGTGGTGCCGATGTGGCGCATGCCCAGTAGGTCGTGTCGGTATGGTGCATGCTCAGTAAGTTCGGGATCATGGGCAAGAAGGAGCGAGGTGAGGTTGGCGTCTGGGTTTTGGAGCGCGGCCCGTCCCCATCCCCCTCACCCGGGGAGGCCTGGCGGCAGCAAGCCGCTAGGGGAGCATCTCCTACTCCCTGATATAACCCCCCGGGTCCGACCCTGGCTGTCGTCAGTTCCCCCCCGGCTACATTCCTGTCAGAGCGGCCAGTTTGTGGATGGCTGAGTGCCTTGGGCAGAGGGATCTGGGTGTCCGAGTGGATGAATCATCGGTCTGTTACTGCCCCGCACTTGTGCCCTGAGGTATGAAGCTGTTCAGAGAGGCTTCACTGCCTGGGGTGAAGGATTTATCTTCTACCTACCGGAGCTTTCACTGTGCACTGTGGTCAGCACTGCTACCTCACAGCACCAGGGACCTGGGTTCAATCCCAGCCTCGGGTCACTGTCTGTGTGGAGTCTGCACATTCTCCTTGTGTCTGTGTGGGTTTCCTCCAGGTTCCTCCCACAGTCTGAAAGATGTGCTGGTTAGGGTGCATTGACTGTGCTAAATTCTCCCTCAGTGTACCTGAATAGGCGCCAGAGTGTGGTGACTGGGTGACGAAACCTACTTGTGATTAATAAATAAACTTTTTAGAAGAATGAAAGGTGATCTTATTGAAACATGTAAGATCCTGTGGGGACTTGACATGGTGAATATGGGAGCGGCATTTCCTCTTGTGGAGCCAAGGGACAAAGTGGCGTCGAAAGCATAACCAGATCATAGAATAATAGACACCCTACAGTGCAGAAGGAGGCTATTCAGCCCATTGAGCCTACACCACCAATAATCCCACCCAGGCCTTATCCCCATAACCCCTCTAATTTACCCTGCTAATCCCCATGATTTACCCCCTAACACTAAGGAGCAATGTAGCATGACCAATCAATTTAACTCGCATGTTTTTGGACTGGGGGAGGAAACCAGAGCACCCGGAGGAAACGCATACAGACACGGGGAGAATGTGTAAACTCCACACAGATGGTGACCTGAGGCCGGGATTGAACCCAGGTCGAAGGCACTGTGAGGCAGCAGTGCTAACCACTGTGCCATCGTGCTGCCCCAATCAGATCAGCTGTAATATCAAAAGGCGGAGCATTGCGAGGAGGGTGTGGAGAGTCTGCAGAACGATCCAGATCGGCTGGGCGAATGGGCCAGGAAATAGCAAATGGAATTTAATGTTGGCAAGTGCGAGGTGGTCCACTTTGGTAGGAATAATGGTAGGAAGGACTATTTCTTACGTGGCGAAAAACTGCAGCAGGCGACGGTGCAGAGGGACCTCGGGGTCCCTGTGCATGAGTCACAAAAACCCAGCTTGCAGGTGGTCAGGAAGGCAAATGGGATGCTGGCCTTCGTAGCGAGGGGGATTGAATATAAAAGTAGGGAGGTTTTGTTGCAGCTGTATAGGGCACTGGTGAGGCCGCAGCTGGAGTACTGTGTGCAGTTTTGGTCGCTGTACTTACGCAAGGATATTTTGGCCTTGGAGGGAGTGCAGAGGAGGTTTACTAGGCTGATGCCGGAGTTGAGGGGGTTGAGCTATGAGGAGAGGCTGAATGAACTCGGCTTGTACTCGTTAGAGTTTAGAAGAATGAGGGGAGATCTCATTGAGACGTATAAGATGATGAATGGGATGGATAGGATAGAGGTGGAGAGACTCTTCCGCTCAGAAAGGACAGTAGGACTAGGAGGCACAGCCTCAAGATAAAGGTGGGGTGGTTTAGAATGGAATTGAGGAGGAACTTCTTCACTCAAAGGGTAGTGAATCTCTGGAATTCTCTGCCCGTTGAGGTGGTGGAGGCTGCCTCGCTAAATATATTTAAGACGCGGGTTGATGGGTTTTTGATAAGCGAGGGGATTAAGGGTTATGGGGAGAGGGCGGGAAAGTGGAACTGAGCCACGACAGATCAGCCATGATCTTATTGAATGGCGGGGCAGGCTCGAAGGACTAGATGGCCTACTCCTGCTCCTATTTCTTATGTTCTTATGCTTAAAGAGCCGAATAGCCTATTGCTGCTCCTAACTCTTCTGTTCTGTTGTACCTGTTTGAACTGCTTTGCTAAGACCGGGTGGTGTTCTTGGGCAGTTAGTGAGTTAGATGTGTCCTTTTTACATAGAACTGAACTCAGATGCCCGTTGTGTAATTTGAACTTCTATTATTTGTGTTAATAGTCCTGGATTACTGGCCTGGGAATTTACATTCTGTGATTGATCTACCAGGACACCCAGATCCCTCTGTACCTCAGACTTCCTCTATTTAAATAATATTCTGTTTTTCCTGGCAGAGCGGATAGCCTCACAGCTTCCTTCGTCATCCTGCATCTTTCAGACCAATAACTTCACCATTTCATATCTCTTTACAGACCCATTGTGTCCCCTTCACAACTTGATTTGTGGATAGCATTATCTTTGTACGCGCAAACCTTGCTGTGACCCTTTCACCCAAGTCATTTATGTAGATTGTAAACAGTGTATGCTTTTTTTATAAAATGCTTTAATCTCGTCAACATTTTTTTCCCTCAGATAAAAAGAAATTCAAGAAGCGTCGTTATGACGATGATGAAGAGGATGAGGATGAGCTTTCTGTGGATGCTGAGTCTCAGGAAGCCGTTCCGTCTGCCGCTGGCAAACAGGTGGAGCAGTCTGTGGTTAAGGAAGATGAATATGGAGCCAAGGATTACAGGACGCTGATGAATCTGAAGGAAGATCACTCCTCCAGGCCACTGTGGGTGGTAGGTTCGCAGCAACTACTTGTATTTGGATTGGCTAACTAACAGGGGGACAGAGAGTCTGGATAAATGGGGCATTTTCTGGATGGCAAACTTGTAACTCGTGGAGTGCCACAAGGATCCATGCTGGGGCCACAACGATTTGTTGTGTAGCTAAATTTGCTGACAATACAAAGATAGGTCAGAAAGCAAGTTGTGAGCAGGATACAAAGAGTCTGTAAAGGCATATAAACGGGTTAAGTGAGTAGCAACAACAAACGTCAGTTGGATTATAATGTGGGAAAATATGAGATTGTTAGGTGAAGGATAGAAAAGCAGAATATTATTCAAACTCAGATGCAGAATGATGTGGTACAGAGGGACCTGGGTGTCCCTGTAGTTGAAGCACACAAAGTCAGCAGGTAAAGTAATTAGGAAGGCAAATAGAATGTTCTCCTTCATTGCAAGGAATAGCGAATAGAATAAGGAATAGAAATAGGGAAGTCTTGTTACAACTGTACAGGGCATTGGTGCGTTCACACCTCCAGAACTGTGTGCAGTTTAAGTTTCCTTACTTAAGGAGGAACATGCTTATTTTCCAACTTCATAGAATCCCTTCAGTGCGGAAGGAGGCCATTTGGCCCATCGAGTCAGTACAGACCACAATCCTACCAAGGGCCTAGTCCCATAACCCCACGCATTTACCCTGCTAATCTCCCTGACATTATGGGACAGTTTAGCATGGCCAATCACGCATCTTTGGACTGTGGGAGGAAATTGGAGCACACCGGGGAAACCCACTCAGACACGGGGAGAATGTGTAAACTCCACACAGTCACCCGAGGCTGGAATCGAACCTGAGTTCCTGGCGCTGTGAGGCAGCAGTGCTAACCACTGTGCCATACTTGTATTGGAGGCAGTTCCAAAAATGTTTGCTGGGCTGATTCCTGAGATAAAAAGATTTGTCTTCTGAAAATAGTTTGATTAGATTGAGTCTGTATCTGTTGGAGTTTAGAAGAATGAGAGGTGCTCTTATTGAAACGTATCAGATTCTGAGGTGGGGGCGGGGGGGGGGCTGGGGATGGGGTGACAGAGTAGATGCTGGGGAGGATATTTCCCCCCATGAAGAACATTGGAGGCTGCGTGTATTCAAGGCTGAGTTACATAGATTTTTGATCAGTAGGATTACGGGGAACAGGAAAGTGGAATTGAGGTCACGATGAGGTCAGCTATGGTCTGACTAAATAGTGGAGCAGGCTCAAGGGGTTGATTGGCCTATCGCTGCTAATCCGTGTGTTCATTTATATAGCGCTGATTTTAGCACGTGATGACTGAACGTCTACCTGTGTTATGTGTTTAAAGTAGCTGTGTCTCTGGTGGGATGTCACTGTAGTGATGCAAGCAAATGGGTTTGTGGGCCTCTGGGCCTCGTCCACCTTGGTCCTTGGACGAGCAACATTTCCGAAATGAAAGCAAGTTACTGCGGATGCTGGAAACCAAAAGAGAAACAGCTGGAAAATCTCAGCAGGTCTGCTTTGATAATGGGTCATCGGACTTGGAACATGTCAGCTCTTTTCTCTCCTCAGACCTGCTGAGATTTTCCACCATTTTCTCTTTCGATTCTCGGAAATAAACCTGAATTGTGTTTGACTTTAACCCGAGTGAGGCACCTCGTTACTTTCCTTTTTGCTGAAATTTCAGTCAGTGTTTATCAAAGAGGAAATTGGCAACGAGAATGGGATGTGACCGGATTCTGGGAAAGAAATCTACAAGCTGGGCACCTCAGCGGGGGGAACGCTGGAGGAGGCAAAACAGACCATGTTGCCAAAGCCCTGTTGGACACGGCAAAGTTCCCCTACACCAAAGACTTGGTAAGAAAAAGAACACATCGGCGTCTGCGAGAAAAATCTATAAGATGGCAGGCGAAAATGAAGACACCTTGGAAGATAATGTCCCAAGACAAGTTCGGGAGCTGAAACAAGGCATCTGTCAGTACAGGGCGATTCACAATATTTATGGGTGTCCCCAAAACTCAATGTTTAAATAGTCAAAGTAGAATTTGATACTGAGGCTGCAGCAGCATTGATATGAGACCATCTATAATCAGAAACTAAAGCATCTGCTGTCGAAACCATCAAATCTTATTGCAAGGACGTACACAGAAGAGGTTGTACCAATAAAAGGATACAACATCGAAAAAGGCACAGATGGCTGACTGAGAACATCATCTACAAACGGAGCATTTACTCAGGGAGAATGAGTAATTCTCGTTTGTTTGCCAACATCAGCCTGACGAGATACAAAATGAGACCACGGAAATGTCACAAGAATTATTTGCATCAGAAATGCGAAGCAGTGATACCTCTGAACAGTGACTAACCACAGAGACAAATTCAGACTGCGTTTCTGAAGGATCTTCAACACCCATTGAAACTGACACTGCAGTAGTTTCACAGGAAGAATTACCAACCAAAGAAAAACCACACCTCACGTGACAATTCTGCCAACAGCTATACTGCTGTAAATACATAACATCCAAAGAACAAAGAAAATTACAGCACAGGAACAGGCCCTTCGGACATACAAGCCTGCAACGACCATGCTGCCCAACTGAAATAAAACCCCCTACCTTCCGGGGATAATATCCCCCCATTCCCATCCTATTCAAGTATTTGTCAAGATGCCCCTTAAATGTCACTATCCTATCTGCTTCCACTACCTCTCCCGGCAGCGAGTTCTAAGTACCCACCACCCTCTGGGTAAAAACACCTGACTCGTACATCTCCTTTAAGCCTTGCCCCTCACACCTTAAATCTGTACCCCCCGAGTAATTGACTCTTCCACCCTGGGAAAAAGCTTCTGACTATCTACTCTGTCCATGCCTCTCATAATCTTGTAGGCTTCTATCAGGTTACAACTCAACCTCTGTCGCTTCAGTGAGAACAAACCAAGTTTCTCCAACCTCTCCTCATAGCTAATGCCCTCCAAACCAGGGCAACATCCTGGTAAATCTTTTCTGTACCCTCTCCAAAGCCTCCACATTCTTCTGGTGGTGTGGCGACCAGAATTAAACACTATATTCCAAGTGTGGCCTAACTAAGGTTCTATAAAGCTGCGACATGACTTGCCAATTTTTAAACTCAGTACCTTGGCCGATGAAGGCAAGCATGCCGTATGCCTTCTTGACCACCTTCTCCACCTGCATTGCCACTTTCGATGACCTGTGTACCTGTACACCCAGATCCCTCTGCCTATCAATACTCCTAAGGGTTCTGCCATTTACTATATATTTCCTATCTGTATTAGACCTTCCAAAATGCATTACCTCACATCCCTCCCCCTTTACTTTTTACTACCAAACAAAAACTTTCCTTAACTTCTGTTAACGACCCCAACCAAAGAAAAAGAACATACTTCAAAATTTATCAAAGAAACGGCGCTCCCCCGGCACCGCGCTGGCGCACAGCTTGGATTGTGTGCACAAACTTGGAATTGAACCCACAAAATGTACTAACCATTGAGTCAAGGCTAAGACCTGTTGCCCACCTCCCCACCCCAATTTCCCTCCACCCTCCCAGTGTCTGAGCTTGGGTCCAGTCTTGACATTACCCTTTATCCTTCCAGAATGTCAGTGACATGAGCGAGTTCCAGTCCCGAGATGCGGCCTGGCCTGAACTATCAATATTACCTCTGTTGTTTCAGCATCATTTGTGGGCATTCGTGTCACTAATTTTTCTTTCAAGCATCGAACCTGTGCGTTTCAGATTTCTAATGATGAGGGACTTGAGTTAATGTGGAGAGGCTGGGGTAGTTCTCCTTATCGCAGAGAGTGAGGAGGAGGTTTCAGTGAGGCTTTCCCAATCACAATGGATTTTGATGGAATAAATAAAGAGAAGCTTCTTGCCGATGGCAGGAGTGTCGAGGATAACCAGGGGAGCGCTGATTGAAGACAATCGCTAAAGGACGGGAGGAGAGATGAGGAACATATTTACGCAGTGAGTTGTTGTGAGGCGCTGTCTGTAAGGCTGGTGGAAGCAGATTCAATTTCAAATAGGAATTGGATAAGTACTTGAAGGGAAAGTTTTTGCAGGGCTCTGGGGAAAGAGCTGGTTGTGGGGTGGAAGACTAATTGAATAGCTCCTTCAGAGAGCCAGCAGAGATACGATGGGCCAAAGAACCTCTTCCTGTGCTTCATTAGCCACAGCTTCAGCCAGTTAGACATTTATTGGCTGTTTTTAATTAATGGGTTTTTATTTCATGTCTGCAGGCTCCTGATGGACACATTTTCCTTGAAGCCTTTTCTCCGGTTTATAAGTACGCACAGGACTTCCTGGTGGCTGTCGCTGAGCCTGTCTGCAGGCCCACACACACACACGAGTATAAGCTGACAGCGTACTCGCTGTACGCAGCTGTCAGTGTTGGCCTGCAAACTAGCGACATTATCGAGTATCTGCAGAAACTCAGCAAGACTTCAGTTCCTGACGGGATTATACAGTTCATCAAGGTGACTGCCTTTTAATACTTGTTACTGGGTGATTCACAATGCCAGCTAGGCCCAGCACCCACCACACACTGAGTTGCTCTGAGGGCACTGACTCCAGTGTGAATCAGGCAGGTGTGGGCCAGACGGGATAAAGACCGGAAGAAATACGTGGAGGGTTATGGTTTTTAAGGTGGTTTCGTAGGAGCAGGGTGGGCCATTCATCTCTCGAACCTGCCCTGTCACTAGATCATGGGCGATGGTCTATCTCATTGACATTTTCCCTGACTATCTCTGCGACATTTAAAGTTAAAGTTTATTTATTAATTACAAATCGGCTTGCATTGACGCTGCAATGAAGTTACTGTGAAATTCCCCTAGCTGCCACACTCTGGCGCCTGTTCGGGTCAATCCACCTAACCAGCACGTCTTTCAGACTGTGGGAGGAAACCTGAGGGAAACCCACGCAGACATGGGGAGAACATGCAGAGTCTGCACACATAGTGACCCCAGCTGGGAATCGAACTTGGGTCCCTGGTGTTAGAATGTAACCAGTGACAACTTCGTGTTGAATGTAATGTGACCAATGGGAACAAGCTGTAAGGGTCAGCTGACTCAGTAAACCATGGAACCAATTACAGAGGGATGTAATAGTCAGCTGACCAACTGATTCACTATAAATAAGGAACTATATAGAATTGTGGGAAGCTTGGAGTGGCCCAGGGCGGAGTAACGATGTTTCTTTATTAAATCCTTCCTTTGATTGGAGTAAGTTTTGTTGTATTTTCATGAGCTGCATTTGAAGAGTTCCTTCTGAAGAAACGCCTGGCATTGTGAGGCAGCAGTGTTAACCACTGTGCCGCCCAGGTTCAGTCTGCCCACTTGGGTGATGGGATTTGAACTCTCATCTCTGGGTTGAGAGTCGAGCTCTGGAATAACGTTATCCTTCCCTTACGTCAGTGTATACCCTACACTGTGGGAGCTAGCACTGGGAACCCTGTAACAATCATATCCTCAGCCTGGGATCTGTTTCCACCTTGTGTTTATATATTCTCTTTAGTGTAGACAAACGCAGCCCAAAGGTAGGAGCATCAGCAAACAAGATTGGACAACAAACGACAGAAACTATCAGGACGGTTGACCAAAACCTTGGTCAAAGAGGTTGTGAATAGCGAGAGGTTTAGGGAGAGGATTCCAGAGCCAGGGAGCTGGAGTCAAGGTCACTGATGTGGAGTCATCAGAAGCAGATAGTGTACCCGAGGGCCCCACACACTGTGTTCCATGTATGACGGTTATCCAGTGGACAATACATTCTTCGACAGGGAGAGAGTTGTGGAGGAGACCCTCTCGCTGTCTCCGGATCGTGTTAGTTTGATCTCCTGGGAAATGGGGAATATGATGAGTGTTAACACTGTCTTTCTTCCCACAGCTCTGCACTGTTAGTTATGGAAAGGTGAAATTGGTCCTGAAACACAACAGGTAAGGAAACTGATACCTGCATATCATGTCTACAGGGTCGGCGCTGAGGGAGTGCCGCACTGTCAGAGGGTCAGTGCTGAGGGAGTGCCGCACTGTCAAAGGGTCGGCGCTGAGGGAGTGCAACACTGTCAGAGGGTCGGCGCTGAGGGAGTGCCACACTGTCAGAGGGTCAGCGCTGAGGGAGTGCCACACTGCCAGAGGGTCAGTGCTGAGGGAGCGCCGCACTGTCAGAGGGTCAGTGCTGAGGGAGTGCCGCACTGTCAGAGGGTCGGCGCTGAGGGAGTGCCGCACTGTCAGAGGGTCGGCGCTGAGGGAGTGCCGCACTGTCAGAGGGTCGGCGCTGAGGGAGTGCCGCACTGTCAGAGGGTCAGCGCTGAGGGAGTGCCGCACTGTCAGAGGGTCAGCGCTGAGGGAGTGCCGCACTGTCAGAGGGTCAGCGCTGAGGGAGCGCCGCACTGTCAGAGGGTCAGCGCTGAGAGAGTGCCGCACTGTCAGAGGGTCAGTGCTGAGAGAGTGCCGCACTGTCAGAGGGTCGGCACTGAGGGAGTGCCGCACTGTCAGAGGGTCAGTACTGAGGGAGTGCCGCACTGTCAGAGGGTCAGTGCTGAGGGAGTGCCGCACTGTCAGAGGGTCGGCACTGAGGGAGTGCCGCACTGTCAGAGGGTCAGCGCTGAGGGAGTGCCGCACTGTCAGAGGGTCAGCGCTGAGGGAGTGCCGCACTGTCAGAGGGTCAGCGCTGAGGGAGTGCAACACTGTCAGTGGGTCAGTGCTGAGGGAGCGCCGCACTGTCAGAGGGTCAGTGCTGAGGGAGTGCCGCACTGTCAGAGGGTCGGCACTGAGGGAGTGCCGCACTGTCAGAGGGTCAGTGCTGAGGGAGTGCCGCACTGTCAGAGGGTCAGTGCTGAGGGAGTGCCGCACTGTCAGAGGGTCAGCGCTGAGGGAGTGCCGCACTGTCAGAGGGTCAGCGCTGAGGGAGTGCAACACTGTCAGTGGGTCAGTGCTGAGGGAGCGCCGCACTGTCAGAGGGTCGGCACTGAGGGAGTGCCGCACTGTCAGAGGGTCAGTGCTGAGGGAGTGCCGCACTGTTAGAGGGTCAGTGCTGAGGGAGTGCTGCACTGTCAGAGGGTCGGTGCTGAGGGGGTGCAACACTGTCAGAGGGTCAGTGCTGAGGGAGTGCTGCACTGTCAGAGGGTCGGTGCTGAGGGGGTGCAACACTGTCAGAGGGTCAGTGCTGAGGGAGTGCCGCACTGTCAGAGGGTCAGTGCTGAGGGAGTGCCGCACTGTCAGAGGGTCGGTGCTGAGGGGGTGCAATACTGTCAGAGGGTCAGTACTGAGGGAGTGCCACACTGTCAGAGGGTCGGTGCTGAGGGAGTGCCGCACTGTCAGAGGGTCGGTGCTGAGGGAGTGCCGCACTGTCAGAGGGTCAGTGCTGAGGGAGTGCCGCACTGTCAGAGGGTCAGTGCTGAGGGAGTGCCGCACTGTCAGAGGGTCAGTACTGAGGGAGTGCCGCACTGTCAGAGGGTCAGTACTGAGGGAGTGCCGCACTGTCAGAGGGTCAGTGCTGAGGGAGTGCCGCACTGTCAGAGGGTCAGTGCTGAGGGAGTGCCGCACTGTCAGAGGGTCAGTGCTGAGGGAATACTAATGCTGTATGCAATAATCCAGTCTGAGGATGTTGGCGGCAGAAGATTGGGTTTTGCTGTTTGTCTTGGACAGTCTTTGGGTTGAGTGCAAATCTCTTTTGCTGACAGATATTTTGTGGAGAGCACGCACCCCGAAGTGATCCAGAAACTGCTGCAGGACAAGGTCATAAAGGAATGTCGACTGAGAACAGCAGAAGGTGACGAAACTGAACTCATCATGGGAACTGTGTCCAGTAAATCTGCCATGTTGGTAAGTGTCTGTAAATGGATTCTAGATTATTCTTCACTTCATCTGAACACAGAAAGAGGAACCAATCATGTGGCCCAAACAATCCAGCAGCAAACCTGCTCAGTTCATCTCACAAATGCTATGTAATGAGGCGGGTAGAATTAGGGACCTTGAGGTGAAGGATCCTCTTGGAGAGAGTGATCATTGTATGGTGGAGTTTCTGGTGCAGATGGAGGAGGAGAAAGTGGGTTCCCGGACACACGTCCTTTGTTTGAACAGAGGGGAGTACGGTAGGATGAGAGAAGAATTGGCGAATGTGGACTGGGGGAGTGCGTTGGAAGGTAGGTCTGCTGAGGAGCAGTGGAGGATCTTTAAGGAGATCTTTCTTGGTGCTCAGCGGAAATTTATTCCGATGGTTAAAAAGGACAGTAGGAGGAGAGGTAATAAGCCATGGATAACGAAGGAGGTGAAGGAAAGTGTTAAATTAAAAGCGGAGGCGTTTAGAGTAGCGAAGAGGAGTGGGCGAGAAGAGGATTGGGAGAGGTTTAAATGTCAACAAAGATTGACAAAGAAGTTGATAAAGAAGGGTAGAAGAAACTATGAAGCTGGGCTCGCGCTTAATATAAAAAAGGATAGCAAGAGTTTTTATAAATATATAAAATGGAAGAGGCTGGCTAGGGTGAATGTTGGTCCCTTAGAGGATGAGAAGGGGGACTTAGTGGTAGGGGATGGGGGAATGGCTGAGGTCTTGAATAACTTTTTTGTTTTGGTCTTCACGGAGGAGGACATGAATAATTTGCCGGGTGTTAGCGATGGAAAGGTGGTAGGACTGGAGGGTCTCGATGACATTACTGTTACTAGAGAGGTGGTGCTCGACAGACTGGAGGGGCTGTTTGTGGACAAGTCCCCAGGACCGGATGGAATGCATCCGAGGGTTCTGAAAGAAATGGCGGAGGTGATAGTGGATGCCTTGGTGGTTATTTTCCAGACGTCGCTGGATTCTGGGGAAGTGCTGGAAGATTGGAAAACGGCTAATGTTACGCCGTTGTTTAAGAAGGGTGCCAGGCAAAAGGCAGGGAATTATAGGCCTGTTAGTTTAACGTCACTTGTAGGTAAAATGTTAGAATCCGTCATCAAGGAGGAAATAGCGAGGCATCTTGAGGGGAATTGCTTGATAGGGCGGACGCAACATGGTTTCATTAAAGGGAAGTCGTGTCTGACAAATTTACTGGAGTTCTATGAGGATGTGTCTAGGGCAGTGGATAGAGGAGAGCCGGTGGATGTAGTCTTTCTGGATTTTCAGAAGGTATTTGACAAGGTACCTCACAAGAGGTTATTGCCGAAGGTCAGGGGGCATGGAGTTGGGGGTAGGGTGTTAGCGTGGTTGGAGGACTGGTTGTCAAATAGGAGGCAGAGAGTGGGAGTCAATGGGTGCTATTCGGATTGGCGGATGGTGACTAGTGGGGTGCCCCAGGGTCCGGTGCTGGGGCCTCAGCTATTTACCATTTGTATAGATGATCTGGAGGAGGGAACCGAGTGTAGGGTGTCGAAATTTGCTGATGACACCAAAATTGGTGGAAAGGCAAATTGTGCGGAGGGTGGGGAGAGTCTAGCGAAGGATCTAGATAGACTGGGTGAATGGGCCAGGAAATGACAAATGGAATTTCATGTTGGCAAGTGTGAGGTGGTCCACTTTGGTAGGAATAATGGTAGGAAGGATTATTACTTACAGGGAGAAAAACTGCAGCGGGCGACGGTGCAGAGGGATCTCGGGGTCCTTGTGCATGAGTCGCAAAAACCCAGCTTGCAGGTGCAGCAGGTGGTCAGGAAGGCGAATGGGATGCTGGCCATCATAGCGAGGGGGATTGAATATAAAAGTAGGGCGGTCTTGCTGCAGCTGTATAGGGCATTGGTGAGGCCGCAGCTAGAGTACTGTGTGCAGTTTTGGGCGCCGTACTTACGCAAGGATATTTTGGCCTTGGAGGGAGTGCAGAGGAGGTTTACTAGGCTGATGCCGGAGTTGAGGGGGTTGAGCTATGAGGAGAGGCTGAATAGATTAGGCTTGTACTCGTTAGAGTTTAGAAGAATGAGGGGAGATCTCATTGAGACGTATAAAATGATGAATGGGATGGATAGAATAGAGGTGGAGAGACTCTTCCCGCTCAGAAAGGATAGTAGGACTAGGGGGCACAGCCTCAAGATAAAGGGGGGGGGGTGCGGTTTAAAACGGAGTTGAGGAGGAACTTCTTCACTCAAAGGGTGGTGAATCTCTGGAATTCTCTGCCCGTTGAAGTGGTGGAGGCTGCCTCGCTAAATATTTTTAAGACGCGGGTTGATACGTTTTTGATAAGAGAGGGGATTAAGGGTTATGGGGAGAGGGCGGGAATGTGGAGCTGAGCCAAGACAGATCAGCCATGATCTTATTGAATGGCGGGGCAGGCTCAAAGGGCTAGATGGCCTACTCCTGCTCCTATTTCTTATGTTCTTAAACCCACCTAGACCTGGTTAGATACAGAGTAAAGCTCCGTCCTCACTATCCCCCATCAAACACTCCCAGGATAGGTACAGCACGGGGTTAGATACAGAGTAAAGCTCCCTCTACACTGTCCCCCCATCAAACACACCCAGGACAGGTACAGCACGGGGTTAGATACAGAGTAAAGCTCCCTCTACACTGTCCCCCATCAAACACTCCCAGGACAGGTACAGCACGGGGTTAGATACAGAGTAAAGCTCTCTACACTGTCCCCATCAAACACTCCCAGGACAGGTACAGCACAGGGTTAGATACAGAGTAAAGCTCCCTCTACACTGCCCACCCCATCAAACACTCCCAGGACAGGTACAGCACGGGGTTAGATACAGAGTAAAGCTCCCTCTACACTGTCCCCATCAAACACTCCCAGGACAGGTACAGCACGGGGTTAGATACAGAGTAAAGCTCCCTCTACACTGTCCTCCCCCATCAAACACTCCCAGGACAGGTACAGCACGGAGTTAGATACAGAGTAAAGCTCCCTCTACACTGTCCCCCATCAAACACTCCCAGGACAGGTACAGCACGGGGTTAGATACAGAGTAAAGCTCCCTCTACACTGTCCCCATCAAACACTCCCAGGACAGGTACAGCACGGGGTTAGATACAGAGTAAAGCTCCCTCTACACTGTCCCCCATCAAACACTCACAGGACAGGTACAGCACGGGGTTAGATACAGAGTAAAGCTCCCTCTACACTGTCCCCATCAAACACTCCCAGGACAAGTACAGCACGGGGTTAGATACAGAATAAAGCTCCCTCTACACTGTCCCCATCAAACACCCATGACAGGTACAGCACAGGGTTAGATAAGAGTAAAGCTCCCTCGACCCCAGAGTAATCACTGATATTTAAGTCAGGAGTGCTGCCTGGTGGTTTGGGGGAGGGGTGGTGTTGAATATCACATTAACTGGAATGTGTCCTATTGGCGATTGAGTTGGCAGCTTTCGTGGATTCTGCCTACAGTTTGGGACTTGGTGACAGTACCACCAGAAACAATGTTCCTCATTGCAGATGGCGAAACCCGTGCAGAACAATGGAGCTGCTTCGACATCACAGAGTGTGGAGTCCACTCCCAACCCCGGTAAAGCAGACGTTCCCGCTGACCTGTTTGATTTCTACGAGCAGATGGACAAGGAGGAGGAAGAGGAGGAGGAGCTGCAGACCGTGTCCTTCGAAGTCAGACAGGTGACGGATAATCTGCAGTGAATAAATCCAATTGGGATTGAGGAGAGCCTTCCTTACACAGGGAGGGAAGAGTGTGTGCACTCTTGCTGCCCTGTCGCAGAGGAATAGTCATGATGTGGAGATGCCGGCATTGGACTGGGGTAAACACATTAAGAAGTCTGACAACACCAGGTTTAAGTCCAACCGATTTATTTGATAGTAAACTCACAAGCTTTCGGGATTTGCCCCTTCATCAGGTCTGTGGAGTTTGCACATTCTCCTCGTGTCTGCGTGGGTTTCCTCCAGGTACTCCAGTTTCCTCCCACAGTCCGAAGATGTGCGGGCACGGTTGATTGACCATGCTGAGAAATTGCCCCTTAGTGCCCAGGGATGTGTGGGATAGAGGGATTAGTGGGTATAATATGTAGGGATCTGGGCCTGGGTGGGATTGTGTTCAGTGCAGACTCAATGGGCTGAAGGGCCTCTTCCTGCACTGTAGGGTTCTATGATTCTATGAACTCTCCAATCGCCTGGCGAAGGGGCAAACCCCGAAAGCTTGCGAGTTTACTATCAAATAAATCGGTTGGACTTTAACCTGGTGTTGTCAGACTTCTTACAGAGTTGCCCAGGAGAAGCTTGATCAACACAAGGAACAAAAGAGTGGAAGCTTATACTGGGATGAAGTAACTTATTTGATTTAATTTATTATTGTCACGTGTTAGTATACAGTGAAAAGTATTGTTTCTTGCATGCTGTACAGAGAAAGCATACCGTTCATAGAGCAGGGAAGGAGAGGGTGCAGAATGTGGTGTTACAGTCATAGCGAGGGTGTAGCAAAAGATCAACTTAATGCAAGGTAAAGTCCATTCAAAAGTCTGACAGCAGCAGGGAAGAAGCTGTTCTTGAGTTGGTTGATACGTGACCTCAAACTTTTGTGTCTTTTTCCCGATGGAAGAAGGTGGAAGAGAGAATGTCCGGGGTGCGTAGGGTCCTTAATTATGCTGACTGCTTTGCCAAGGCAGCGGGAAGTGTAGACAGAGTTGGTGGATGGGAGGCTGGTTTGTGTGATGGATTCGGCTACCTTCACGACCTTTTGTAATTCTTTGTGGTCTAGGGCAGAGCAGGAGCCTATACTAAGCTGTGATACAACCAGAAAGAATGCTTTCTATGGTGCATCTGTAAAAGTTGGTGAGAGTCTTGGCTGACATGTCAAATTTCTTTAGCCTCCTGAAAAAGTAGAGGCGTTGGAAGCTTGTATGGGGAATAAACTCCAGAACAGAGTGATCAGGCTGAATGGTCGCTTTCTATACTATAATATTCTTTGTAACTGATAACTAATAAAGTGCAGAGACAGGCAGTCAGGCTACATTTGTGTTGAGTTGCTGCTCTGTAACGGTGTGGCACATGGACTGATGTAGTGGTTACTACAAGAGTAACTTGCAGTGTCTGGATTTGACATTTTCTGCCTGCGATCACCAGGATAAATTCCTGTGTCGTATTTATAAAACTCCCTGTCTATGTGAAAGTGTCAGTCTGCAGTGACATCCTCCCCGTTTCTCTGTCAACCTGCAGACTGTAAATCGGAAACGTGCAGGAAAAGCTGCAGTTTCTGTTTCTGTGTATCTGGAGGAATCCGTTTCTAAACTCTGATTCCCGTAGGAAATGATTGAGGACCTGCAGAAACGCTGCATTCACCTCGAGTACCCACTGCTGGCAGAGTATGATTTCCGGAATGATACCGTCAACCCAGACGTTAACATTGATCTGAAGCCCACAGCCGTCCTCCGACCCTATCAGGAAAAGAGCCTGCGGAAGATGTTTGGGAATGGCCGTGCCAGATCCGGAGTTATTGTCCTACCCTGCGGTAAATATTTTACTCTGCTCAGACTCCCATATTCTGTTTATCTCAGACTGTGTAGATTACATCCGTACGTTTTACCCAGCAATCCTGCTCCAGTATCCGGGAAGCCTGGATTCCCCGCGATGGATCTGTGGGATTTCTTCTTTTCAGAATAAAAATTCATTAACCTCCCAAACATGGATTGGAACTGACACACACAGCTTCAATAAAATAACCAGAAAGACAGCACTTCCAACAGTGTGGCACTCCCTCAATACTGACCCCCTGACAGTGTGGCACTCCCTCAGTACTGACCCTCTGACAGTGCGGCACTCCCTCAGCACTGACCCTCTGACGGCGCGGCACTCCCTCAGTACTGACCCTCTGACAGTGCGGCACTCCCTCAGTACTGACCCTCTGACAGTGTGGCACTCCCTCAGCACTGACCCTCTGACAGTGCGGCACTCCCTCAGCACTGACCCTCTGACGGCGCGGCACTCCCTCAGTACTGACCCTCTGACAGTGCGGCACTCCCTCAGTACTGACCCTCTGACAGTGCGGCACTCCCCTCAGCACTGACCCTCTGACAGTGCGGCACTCCCTCAGCACTGACCCTCTGACAGTGCGGCACTCCCTCAGTACTGACCCTCTGACAGTGCGGCACTCCCTCAGCACTGACCCTCTGATAGTGCGGCACTCCCTCAGTACTGACCCTCTGATAGAGCGGCACTCCCTCAGCACTGACCCTCTGACAGTGCGGCACCCCCTCAGCACTGACCCTCTGACAGTGCAGCACTCCCTCAGTACTGACCCTCTGACAGTGCGGCACTCCCTCAGCACTGACCCTCTGATAGTGCGGCACTCCCTCAGCACTGACCCTCTGATAGTGCGGCACTCCCTCAGTACTGACCCTCTGACAGTGCGGCACTCCCTCAGCACTGACCCTCTGACAGTGCGGCACTCTCCCTCAGCACTGACCCTCTGATCGCGCGGCACGCCCTCAGCACTGACCCTCTGACAGTGCGGCACTCCCTCAGCACTGACCCTCTGACAGTGCGGCGCTCCCTCAGCACTGACCCTCTGACAGTGCGGCACTTCCTCAGCACTGACCCTCTGACAGTGCGGCACTCCCTCAGCACTCACCGTCTGACGGTGCGGCACTCCCTCAGCACTGACCCTCCGACAGTGTGGCACTCCCTCAGCACTGACCCTCTGACGGCGCGGCACTCCCTCAGCACTGACCCTCTGACGGCGCGGCACTCCCTCAGCACTGACCCTCTGACCGCGCGGCACTCCCTCAGCGCTGATCCTCTGACAGTGCAGCACTCCCTCAGCACTGACCCTCTGACAGTGCGGCACTCCCTCAGCGCTGATCCTCTGACAGTGCAGCACTCCCTCAGCACTGACCCTCTGACAGTGCAGCACTCCCTCAGCACTGACCCTCTGACAGTGCGGCACTCCCTCAGCACTGACCCTCTGACGGCGCGGCACTCCCTCAGCGCTGATCCTCTGACAGTGCAGCACTCCCTCAGCACTGACCCTCTGACAGTGCAGCACCCCCTCGGCCCTGACCCTCCGGCAGTGCGGCGCTCCCTCAGCGACTGCATTGTGGTCAGACTGGAACGTCCCCTGAACCCTAGCACTGAGCACCGTTAATGAGGAGACATTTCTTCACCCAGTGAGCCTGTGGAATTCATTCCCACAGGAAGTAGTTGATGCCAAAACATTGAATGTATTCAAGAGGTGGCTGGATATAGCCCTTGGGGGTGAATGGAATCAAAGGTTACGGGGAGAAAGCAGGATTAGGCTATTGAGTTGGACAATCAGCCATGATCATAATGAATGGTGGAGCAGGCTCGAAGGGCCGAATGGCCCCCTCTTGCTTCTAACTTCTATGTTTCTGTGTTGAAATGTTTTGCCTGGGGCCCTGGCGTGTGTTTATCCCTTAACTAACATCACCATAGGTAAATTACTTTTGTGTATCAGGTGCTGTATGTGAGGCTGAAGTGAAGCAGCCCTTGGGTGGGATACTTGGACTGAATTGATCCTTTCCTGTATCAAGAACAACGAAGACATTTGCTGAGTATTTTGCTGCCTGCGGGGGGCTCTGAGCTGTCACACAGAGATGAACGGTGCTGGATAAAGCTTTTATTTCTCTTTTTGATCTTTATTAACCATTCCATTGGATGTAAAGATGTGGCTGGTACCCGTTGTCCCCCTTAGGTGCCGGGAAGTCGCTGGTGGGCGTAACAGCAGCTTGCACAGTGCGGAAGCGATGCCTAGTCCTCTGTACCTCGGCGGTGTCTGTGGAGCAGTGGAAGTCACAGTTCAAAATGTGGTCGACCATTGATGATAGTCAGATCTGCCGCTTCACCTCAGACGCCAAGGACAAGCCGATCGGCTGCTCGATCGCCATTAGCACATATTCAATGTTGGGACACACAACAAAGCGATCCTGGGAGGCGGAGCGGGTGATGGAGTGGATGAAGAGTCAGGAGTGGGGTTTGATGCTGCTCGATGAGGTGCACACTATTCCAGGTACCGAGCGCAGCCTGGCACAGGCCCGTGTGTGTGTGTGTGTGCGTGTGTGCGCGTGCTCAATCAGAATTACACAGTAACCCAGATCATCTGTATCTAACCCCGTGCTGTACCTGTCCTGGGAGTGTTTGATGGGGGGACAGTGTAGAGGGAGCTTCACTCTGTATCTAACCCCGTGCTGTACCTGTCCTGGGAGTGTTTGATGGGGGGACAGTGTAGAGGGAGCTTTACTCTGTATCTAACCCCGTGCTGTACCTGTCCTGGGAGTGTTTAAAGGGGGACAGTGTAGAGGGAGCTTTACTCTGTATCTAACCCCGTGCTGTACCTGTCTTGGGAGTGTTTGATGTGGGGACAGTGTAGAGGGAGCTTCACTCTGTATCTAACCCCGTGCTGTACCTGTCCTGGGAGTGTTTGATGTGGGGACAGTGTAGAGGGAGCTTTACTCTGTATCTAACCCCGTGCTGTACCTGTCCTGGGAGTGTTTGATGTGGGGACAGTGTAGAGGGAGCTTTACTCTGTATCTAACCCCGTGCTGTACCTGTCCTGGGAGTGTTTAAAGGGGGACAGTGTAGAGGGAGCTTTACTCTGTATCTAACCCCGTGCTGTACCTGTCTTGGGAGTGTTTGATGTGGGGACAGTGTAGAGGGAGCTTCACTCTGTATCTAACCCCGTGCTGTACCTGTCTTGGGAGTGTTTGATGTGGGGACAGTGTAGAGGGAGCTTTACTCTGTATCTAACCCCGTGCTGTACCTGTCCTGGGAGTGTTTAAAGGGGGACAGTGTAGAGGGAGCTTTACTCTGTATCTAACCCCGTGCTGTACCTGTCTTGGGAGTGTTTGATGTGGGGACAGTGTAGAGGGAGCTTCACTCTGTATCTAACCCCGTGCTGTACCTGTCCTGGGAGTGTTTGATGTGGGGACAGTGTAGAGGGAGCTTTACTCTGTATCTAACCCCGTGCTGTACCTGTCCTGGGAGTGTTTGATGTGGGGACAGTGTAGAGGGAGCTTTACTCTGTATCTAACCCCGTGCTGTACCTGTCTTGGGAGTGTTTGATGTGGGGACAGTGTAGAGGGAGCTTTACTCTGTATCTAACCCCGTGCTGTACCTGTCCTGGGAGTGTTTGATGGGGACAGTGTAGAGGGAGCTTTACTCTGTATCTAACCCCGTGCTGTACCTGTCTTGGGAGTGTTTGATGTGGGGACAGTGTAGAGGGAGCTTTACTCTGTATCTAACCCCGTGCTGTACCTGTCCTGGGAGTGTTTGATGGGGACAGTGTAGAGGGAGCTTTACTCTGTATCTAACCCCGTGCTGTACCTGTCCTGGGAGTGTTTGATGGGGACAGTGTAGAGGGAGCTTTACTCTGTATCTAATCCCGTGCTGTACCTGTCCTGGGAGTGTTTGATGGGGGACAGTGTAGAGGGAGCTTTCTGTTGATATGTAACCCGTACAGTGCTCAATTTGCACAGTGCTGGTTTCTAAGAGTGGGTGCCTGGAACTGAAGCTTTAATCACAGGTTGACTGTATGTGTAGTCATTTGCTGTGTTAATGCTGGTGATCTTTGTTCTCCTTGCCTTTCAGCCAGAATGTTCCGGCGTGTTCTGACCATCGTGCAGGCTCACTGTAAGCTGGGGCTGACTGCCACTCTGGTCCGAGAAGATGACAAAATTGTCGACCTGAATTTCCTCATTGGGCCAAAGCTCTTTGAAGCCAATTGGATGGAGCTTCAGAACGGCGGTTACATTGCCAAGGTGCAGTGTGCTGAGGTGAGTCACTCACACAGAGCACGCAGAATCCCTGCTGCTACATTGCAGCTGGTCGCACGCTCAGTGACTGCTCGCTGTCTCAGCACTTACCAGGAGATGTTGTCGCTAATTGCCCAGCAAGCTGTGAACAGGCTTGTTTGGGTGTTTCTTCAGCTGAGGACAGGTTTGTTTTTGGGAGAGTGATGCTTCTGGACTGAACCCAGCGAGCAGGATTTATACTAACAGTGAGTTACCCAGCTGCTGTATTTTCATTCATCCTCAGGCTGTGGGCATCGTTGGCAAGGCTGGCATTTATTACCCACTCTCGGGTTGCCCTGAGAACCCGGTGCTGTCCTGTTTCCTCTCTGCAGTGCTGCAGACGTTGGTTTGATATTGGAATGTCGTGTGGAGGACATTTGATGGCAGTTCAGAGTCAGCCTGTTGGTGAGGGACTGGAGTCTCACACACAGGCCGAGCAAAGCAGGCTGAGGCTGGCAGCTTTCCTCCCTCCCTGAGTGTACATCCTTTTGGCTCAGTACACAAGTGACTGGTTGGTCAGTGCGATGTGAGACAGTGTGAACTGTGTCCCGGCCAGAGTCAAGACCCTCAGAGTGTGGGGCTGAGGGAGGCGTTGCAGAGAGTCAGTGGGAAATAAATGGCAGCAGTGTCCGAGGCACCATCCGTTGATTGAGGCGTTGAAATCCCTTAACAGGGATGGGTACAGGACTCTGATCTTGGCAGTAATAACGAGAAGCGAGTTCTCCTGGATTCCTGGGCCAATGTTTTCTCTCCATCAAAATGTGATGAACACCAGCCAGCGTCTTTATGCCATTGGCTAAATGACAGATTGTTGATTCTGAAGCCAGGTGGAGATTTGTTGAGTTTGTCATCACGGTTCAGTGAATGCCACACTCACCTCAGCTCTGAGTTCAAGTCCTGGTCCAGGGAGTTGTGCAGTTCCGGTCACCTCACTATAAGAAGGATGTGGAAGCATTGGAGAGGAGAGTTACCAGGGTGCTGCCTGGTTTGGAGGGTAGGTCTTATGAGGAAAGGTTGAGGGAGCTGGGGCTTTTCTCTTTAGAGCGGAGGAGGATGGGAGGCAACTTAATAGAGGTTTATAAGATGATGAGAGGGATTGATAGAGTGGACGTGCAGAGACTATTTCCTCGGGTGGATGTAGCTGTTACTAGGAGTCATAACTATAAGGTTCATGGTGGGAGATGTAGGAGGAATGTCCGAGGTAGATTCTTCACTCAGAGAGTGGTTGGGGTGTGGAATACACTGCCTGCTGTGATAGTGGAGTCGGACACTTTAGGAACTTTCAAGTGGTTATTGGATAGGCACATGGAGCGCACCAGAATGATATGGAGTGGGATAGCTTGATCTTGGGATTGGACATAGCTCGGCACAACATTGAGGGCTGAAGGGCCTGTACTGTGCTATACTGTTCTGTGTTAAAATCCAGGCTGACATTCCAGTGTCACACTGAGGGAGTGCTGCACTGTCTTTCAGATGTGATGTTAAACTCATGCCCTGACTGCCCTCTAGGGTGCAAAGAACAAAGAAAATTCCAGCACAGGAACAGGCCCTTCGGCCCTCCAAGCCTGCACCGACCATGCTGCCCGACTGAACTAAAACCCCCTACCCTTCCCGGGACCATATCCCTCTATTCCCACCCTATTCGTGTACTTGTCCAGGTGCTCCTTAAAACTCACTATCGTATCCACTTCTACTACCTCTCCTGGCAGCAAGTTCCAGGCAGCCACCACCCTCTGTGTAAAAAAAAAACTTGCCTCGTACATCTCCTTAAACCTTGCCCCTCGCACCTTAAACCTGTGCCCCCCAGTAATTGACTCATGCACCCTGGGAAAAAGCTTCTGACTATCAAAGATCCCACAGCTGCTATTTAAAACAGGTGGGGAAATTCTCTCTGGTGCTCTGCTCAATAGTAATTCCGGCTTCTAGTTTCCATGTTTCTAAGTCCCACTTTCTTTCCACTGGGTGTGTTGTGTAGGTCTGGTGTCCGATGGCCCCCGAGTTTTACAGAGAGTACGTCGCAATTAAGACAAAGAAGAGAATGCTGCTTTATGTCATGAACCCAAACAAGTTCCGAGCTTGTCAGTTCTTGATCCGCTTCCACGAGAGGAGAAACGACAAGATCATCGTGTTTGCGGACAATGTGTTTGCCCTCAAGGAGTATGCAATCAAACTTAACAAGTAAGCGGCGGCTGAATGAACTTCTGGGAACACCTTAGGAGATTGGGGTCAGAGTGAAACCTAACCTCACTCAGATGTAGCGAGCTGGAGCTGCCCGGTGGCTGGGGGTGTGGGTGGAGGTGGAGGTGTGGCAGATGAGGGGGTTGGGTGTCGCAGATGTGAGGAGGGTGGGAGTGGGGATGTTGCGGATGGGGGTGGCTGGGAGTGGGAGTGTTGTGGATTTGGGGGGGGATGTATTGTGGGATCATCCCCAGCAGATTGTGTCTGCTGCCGTATTGGCTGTTCAGACTTTCCCCTGTCTGCCAGATGTAAGCATTGTGTTTGCATCCTCCAGTGTTCCTGGTGCTCTGTCTGTCGTGGTTTGTTTTGGGAAGGAGCTTCCTGGAAGTCTGTAACTTTGCTGGAAGCTGCTTTTCGGTCTTTCAGTGTAATCTGCTCACCGTCTCGGCCAGTCGCTGATTCCTGGGCCAAGCACAGTTTTCTCACTCAATTGGTGAGATTAATTTGTCCTCGCAATCCCTCGATCCCCATCCTGCTGTCCCACTGGCTGGCTGTGAATACCCCGACTGTCCCTCACTATCTGCTCCCCTCCCCGCTGGTGCTGCTGAGTAAACACAGTACAAAGTCTGACAACACCAGGTTTTAGTCCAACCTATTTATTTGATAATATTCTCACAAGCTTTCGAGGGGACTGCCTCTTCGTCAGGTGAATGGAGAGTTCTGGCCTCAGACAGAGCATATAAAGCACAGACAGTTGCTGATTAGAATGCGAATCCTTACACCTAACCTGCTGTTCAAGTCTTAAAGTGGCTGATAATGTGAGTGGAAGGAGCACTGATCACAGTTTAAAGAGATGTGTATTGTCTCCAGACAGTACAGTCAGTGAGGTTTTGCAAACCCAGGCAAGTCACGGGGGTTACAGATAGTGCGACATGAACCCAAGATCCCTGTTGAGACCGTCCTCATGTGTGCGGAACTTGGCTATCAGTCTCTGCTCAGCGACTCTGCGCTGTCGTGTGCTCTGGAAGACCCAGAGAGAAACAACCAGCTTCCTGCCACAGCGACTGAGTCCAGCTAGCCTCTGGTGTGGACAAACAGAAGCTTCATTTGGTGACAAGCAATGATCAAGAGTTCAAAATTCAGGATTTCCCCATTCCTGAAGGTCGATTAACATTGGATAATAATAAATTTCAGTAAAAATATAAACCTATCGCTGACAGGTATCTATCCAGAGTTTGAGGTGGGCTGTTCTGTCAGGGCCATCCAGTCAGTGAATATCTTCACCAATCACTGTTCCAGTTTGAATGAGGTGTTAGTAAATATAAGCCAGATTTCTCACAGATTCACCCCTGGCTGTGCTGGGGTTGGGAGTTCGTTCTCTCGTGGTAAGTTATGAAATAGGATTCACTCACTCTGGTTATTATGGGCTGGCAGTACTTTGGGTTTTAGTTGGGTTGAGATTTTCGAATAACTCGTGTCTCATTTTGTTGAATTTCAGGCCTTATATTTATGGACCAACATCGCAAGGTGAGAGGATGCAGATCCTGCAGAACTTCACTCACAATCCAAAAATAAACACCATCTTTATCTCAAAGGTAAACAGGACAGGAGCTGCATTTGAGTGGGCATGGGGAGGGTGCGGTTTCTGAGTGTGTGTGTGTGTGTGTGGGGTTGTATGTGGCGGGGTGGTGTTGTATCTTTGTTGTGAGTTTGTGTGTGTATGTGGGGGGTGTTGTATCTGTGTTGTGGGTTTTGTGTGTGTGCGTCTGTACTGTTCTGTGGGTGTGTGTGTGGAGCTGTATGTGGGGGTTGGTGTTGTATCTTTGTTGTGGGTTTGTGTGTGTATGTGGGGGGTATCTGTGTTGTGGGTTTTGTGTGTGTGCGTCTGTACAGTTCTCTGTGTGTGTGTGTCTGTGTGTGGAGCTGTATGTGGGGGGTGGTGTTGTATCTTGTTGCGGGTTTTGTGTGTGTATGTGGGGGGGGGTGTTGTATCTGTGTTGCAGGTTTTGTGTGTGTGTGTGTGTATGTATGTAGGGAGTGGTGTTGTATCTTGTTGCGGGTTTTGTGTGTGTGTGTGTGTATGTATGTAGGGAGTGGTGTTGTATCTTGTTGCGGGTTTTGTGTGTGTATGTATGTAGGGGGGTGGTGTTGTGGGTTTGTGTGTGTATGTGGGGGGGGGGTGTTGTGTCTTTGTTGCAGGTTTTGTGTGTGTGGAGCTGTATGTGGGGGGGGGGTGTTGTGGGTTTGTGTGTGTATGTGGGGGGGGGTGTTGTGTCTTTGTTGCAGGTTTTGTGTGTGTGCGTCTGTACTGTTCTCTCTATTGGCAGCACACTGATTGTGAAGTGCCACTTACATGCTGATCTCTGTAGGTGGGTGACACCTCGTTTGATCTGCCTGAAGCCAATGTGTTGATCCAGATATCGTCACACGGAGGGTCCAGGCGCCAGGAGGCTCAGAGACTGGGCAGAGTGCTGCGAGCAAAGAAAGGTGAGCGAGGACACCTCTCTGCTTTCTTGTTGCAATCGTTCAGGGACAGGTGTCGTCTTTATTTGTTTACCACATGTGGGCATCACTGGCTGGCCAGCATTTATTGCCCATCCCCTAATAGCCCATGTATCTGTTGCCCTTGTCCTTCTGCATAGTGGGTTTGGAAGGTGCTGTCAAAGGGAGTCTTGGCAAGTTGCTGCTGTCCATTTTGTGGATGCTGCACACAGCTGTCATTGTCAGGAGTGAATATTTAAGATGGTGAATAGGCTGCTGATTGAGCAGACTGGATGGTGTTGAGCTTCTCGAGTGTTGTTGGAGCCTCCCCCATCCAGGCAAGTGGGGAGTGTTCCATCACACTCCTGACTTGTGCCTTGTAGATGGTGGACAGGCTTTGGGGAGTCAGGAGGTGAGTTACTTAAGAACATAAGAAATAGGAGCAGGAGTAGGCCATCTGGCCCTTCGAGCCTGCCCCACCATTCAATAAGATCATGGCTGATCTGTCGTGACTCAGCTCCACCTTCCTGCCCTCTCCCCATAACCCTTAATCCCTTCTCTTATCAAAAACCCATCAACCCGTTTCTTAAATATATTTAGCGAGGTAGCCTCCACCACTTCAACGGGCAGAGAATTCCAGAGATTCACCACCCTTTGAGTGAAGAAGTTCCTCCTCAACTCCGTTCTAAACTGCCTCCCCTTTATCTTGAGGCTGTGCCCCCTAGTCCTACTGTCTTTTTTGAGCGGGAAGAGTCTCTCCACCTCTATCCTATCCATCCCATTCATCATCTTATACGTCTCAATGAGATCTCCCCTCATTCTTCTAAACTCCAACGAGTACAAGCCTAGTTTATTCAGCCTCTCCTCATAGCTCAATCCCCTCAACTCCGGTATCAGCCGAGTAAACCTCCTCTGCACTCCCTCCAGGGCCAAAATACTTGCCAAAGTATTCCCAGTCTCTGAGCTGCTCTTGCAGCCACTGTGTTTATATGGCTGGGTCCAGTTCAGTTTCTGCTCAACGGTAACACCCAGGATGTTGACAGTGGGGGATGGTGATGTTGTTGAGTGTCAAGAGGTGATGGCTGTGCTTCTGTGGCATGAGTGATGCTTGCCACTCGTCAGCCCAAGCCTGGATATTGTCCGTATGGACAAATGAATTTGGAGCAGGAGTAGGCCACTCAGCCCCTCGAGCCTGTTTCACCATTCAGCCACATCATGGCTGATTGGATTGTGAACTCAGTTCCACATTCCACCCCCCCCCCCTTCCCCTGATAAACTCCAGGTTTTGCTGCATTTGGACATGGACTGCTTCAATATCTGAGTCACTGTGAATGGTACTGAACATTGTACAGTCACCAGTGAATATCCCCACTTCTGACCTTACGACGGAGGGAAGGTGAGGATGAAGCAGCTGAGGATGGTTGGATCTAGGATACTAACCCTGAGGGACTCCTGCTGAGATGTAGCCTGAACATTGCTGCATAAACCAGACCCCTGAGCTAAGTCTGTCTCACTGATTGTAAACCTTTCTTTTTAGTTGTGAAAACGAGAATTCCAAAAGCATAGGATTCCCGATTGACCTCAAACTTTAAAAACAAAAAACTAAAAAGAAAAGATAACAAGCGCACATGATACGAGTTATGCAGTTAAAATTGTCTTACAGAACACCAACACCACTCTCAAATCATACTTGGTCAAAACTATAATTAAACAACCTTTGTGGCAACAGCCCCATCAACCAAATCAAGGGATTATCAGATTGATAAAGCCACACCTTACAAATTTACTCTTTCCACTTTGATATGTAAATCTTCAAATCATTTCTCACTTCACTGATTAAAACCTTTGATCCCACAGAGTTCCTATCTCTCGCAATCTCTCCATAGTGTCTGATTCGGTCTCTTTCTTGTGGTGCTAAACTTTAATTGATAAGTTTCAGGGACAAGCTCAGTAGCATTTGGTTTTGCAGATTGTCCTGGTCAGCTTGTAATAATGATGTGGGTATGCCGGCGTTGGACTGGCGTAAACACAGTAAAAAGTCTGACAACACCAGGTTTTAGTCCAACCGATTTATTTGATAATATTCTCACAAGCTTTCGAGGGGGCTGCCTCTTTGTCAAGTGAATGAACTCTCCATTCACTTGACAAAGAGGCAGCCCCCTCGAAAGCTTGTGAGAATATTATCAAATAAATCGGTTGGACTAAAACCTGGTGTTGTCAGACTTATTACCAGCTTGTAATAACACAGAAAACAGAATCACAAAAATATAACAATACACATTTCTTATCATAGATAATTGACCATCAACGACCATAAGAACATAAGAAATAGGAGCAGGAGTAGGCCATCTAGCCCTTCGAGCCTGTCCCGCCATTCAATAAGACCACATCCATTTTCCTTTGTGTTTGGTGTGACTCCAACCAGCAGAGAGTTTGCTCCCAATTCCCATTGACTTCAGGTTTTCTGGAGCCCCCGATCTCTCTCTCGATCCAGTGCGACCTTGATGTGAAGGAGGGTGATCCTCACCTCACTGAGATGGCCCATGAATTGGCTCCAGTAGCGAGGGCCACTACAGAAACAGTCGCCAGAATATGATCAGGAAGATTGGCCTTTGTACCCAGTACCTTCGGCTGTTTCTTGATGTCAGAATAAAGGAAAAGGATTCCTTTCCTAAGTTACAAAGCCGGTTTGCAGAGTGGACGGGCTGAGCCCTTCGTCCATCTCCTTCCTGCTCTGAAAACCTGTTCAAATTGAATCCAATCCTCACCAGAGAGACACACAAAACCCACAGGGATAAGCAAGGGCATTGGGCTCGATCGCAGCCATCGAGTTGGCTGAAGACGAATGTCTGTGTTGCCTCAGGGAGAGCCCGAGATGGATCGTCCATTCAGCGCTTTTCATGGAATCATAGAACCCCACAGTGCAGAAAGAGTCCCGTCGGCCCATCGAGCCTGCACCGAACACAATCCCCCCCCCAGGCCGTACCCCTACATCCCCACATATCACACCCACTAATCCCTCTATCCTAAGCATCCCTGGACACGAAGGGGCAATTCCTTAGCATGGCCAATCAACCTAACCCGCACATCTTTCGGACTGTGGGAGGAAACCGGAGCATCCGGAGGAAACCCGCACAGACACGAGGAGAATGTGCAAAGTCCACACAGACAGTGACCCGAGCCGGGAATCTTCAATCACTGAAGGTGATTGCAGATATCCCGTCTTTCTCACCAATGTGCAGCATCACCCATCACTGACGATGGGGATTTTTGTGGAGCCGTCTCCTATTGGGTATTTGGTCGACCACAATCATTCACAACTGGATGTGGCAGGTGACATGACTGTCGGTTCACCTGACAGCGAGCAGGGGTGTGTCTGCCTGTGTGTGACTGACTGACTGACTGCCTGTGCGTGACTGACTGACTGCCTGCCTGTGTGTGACTGACTGACTGCCTGCCTGTGTGTGACTGACTGACTGACTGCCTGTGTGTGACTGACTGCCTGTGTGTGACTGACTGACTGCCTGTGTGTGACTGACTGACTGCCTGTGTGTGACTGACTGACTGCCTGTGTGTGACTGACTGACTGCCTGTGTGTGACTGACTGACTGACTGCCTGTGTGACTGACTGACTGACTGTGTGTGACTGACTGACTGACTGACTGTGTGTGACTGACTGACTGACTGTGTGTGACTGACTGCCTGCCTGTGTGTGACTGACTGACTGACTGCCTGTGTGTGACTGACTGACTGACTGCCTGTGTGTGACTGACTGACTGACTGCCTGTGTGTGACTGACTGACTGCCTGTGTGTGACTGACTGACTGACTGTGTGTGACTTACTGACTGCCTGTGTGTGACTGAGTGACTGCCTGCCTGTGTGTGACTGACTGACTGACTGCCTGTGTGTGACTGACTGACTGCCTGTGTGTGACTGACTGACTGCCTGTGTGTGATTGACTGACTGCCTGCCTGTGTGTCTGACTGTCTACATCCACTGTCCGTCTGTGTGTCTGTCTGCCTGTGTGTGACTGTCTGCCTTGTGTCTATGTCTATGCGTGAGACTGTCTGCCCACCTGTCCATGTGTGTGAAAATGTGTGTCAGTGCTTGTGATCGCTCTCTCAGTCCCAGTAGCTTTAATCTATAAAAGCTAGACTCGGCTCATCTGCTGTTGTATTTAACATGGGCAAGTGAATGTGAGTTGGAATTGGTTGTAAATTAGCTGAGAGTCTTGTTGCTGTGGGTGCCGTTTTAGAAAATACCAGCGCTGCGGAACCATTCTGCCTTTTGCTATTGTGCTGTGTGTGATTCTGATTGGACTCTGTCCTGGATTTTGTGATGTCTCTTAGGGATGGTTGCTGAGGAGTACAATGCATTCTTCTATTCCTTGGTGTCTCAGGATACGCAGGAGATGGCCTACTCTGCAAAGAGGCAGCGATTCCTGGTGGACCAGGGCTACAGCTTCAAGGTGAGTGGAAGTTCCCTCGAGGTCGCTTTTAGGGTTAGAACATTGAACATTACAGCGCAGTACAGGCCCTTCAGCCCTCAATGTTGTGCCGAGCTATGTCCAATCCCAAGATCAAGCAATCCCACTCCCTATAATTGAGAGTAGCATCAGGGTCACATGTCATGGGTCATGGGTGTGAAGGTCACATGTCACAGGTCATGGGTGTGAGGAGTTGTCTCTGTTCTCTGAAGCCTCTGGTGAGTGACCTGCCGGATTATTGGCCCAGACAAAGGAAGGTGTGAAGATATGAGGGGCAGGGTGTCATGGAAACATGGTTTACAACAAACACATCCCTTTACATACACACTGGGCTGGCACAGTGGATTAGCACTGCTGCCTCACAGCGCCAGGGACCCGGGTTCAATTCCCAGCTTTGGGTCACTTTTTGTGTGGACTTTGCACATTCTCCTTGTGTCTGCATGAGTTTTCTCCGGGTGCTCCGGTTTCCTCCCATACTCCGAAGGTGTGCAGGTTAGGTGTTAAATTGTCCCTGAGTGTCCAAAGATGTGTAGGTTAGGGAGATTAGCGGGATAAGAATGTGGGGTTATAGGGATAGGGCCTGGGTAAGAGGCTCTGTCAGAAAGTTAGTGCAGACTCAATGGGCCGAATGGCCTCCTGTACTTTAGACATTCTCTGAAACTTTAAGATGCAAAAAACCAGCAGGAAAAGTGTGATGATCGAGAAATTAAAGATTGTACTAAAGCAAAGAGATTTATAAAGTTGTCACAAAAAACAGTAAATGAAAGGATTGGGAAAATTTTAGATTCAGGGAGCGGTGCTCACTCACAGGAACTCACAGCTCTTTTATAAGCTGTTAATTCATATCCTCCTGTTACTGCCACCCTGATTTCAGTTCAATCATTTCAAGCTGTGTCTCTGACTGTGTGTGTCTCCATGTCTGTCACTGTCTGGGTCTCTCTGTGGGGTGGGTGGGTGTGTCTCTGGGTGTGTGTGTCTCTCTCTCCCTCTCTCTGACTGTGTGTGTCTCTCTCTCTCCCTCTCTCTGACTGTGTGTGTCTCTCTCTCTCCCTCTCTCTGACTGTGTGTCTCTCTCTCCCTCTCTCTGACTGTGTGTGTCTCACTCTCCCTCTCTCTGACTGTGTATCTCTCTCTCCCTCTCTCTGACTGTGTGTGTCTCACTCTCCCTCTCTCTGACTGTGTGTGTCTCTCTCTCCCTCTCTCTGACTGTGTGTGTCTCTCTCTCCCTCTCTCTGACTGTGTGTAACTCTCTCTCCCTCTCTCTGACTGTGTGTGTCTCTCCCTCTCTCTGACTGTGTGTCTCTCTCTCCCTCTCTCTGACTGTGTGTCTCTCTCTCCCTGTCTCTGACTGTGTGTCTCTCTCTCCCTCTCTCTGACTGTGTGTCTCTCCCTCTCTCTGACTGTGTGTCTCTCTCCCTCTCTCTGACTGTGTGTCTCCCCCTCTCTCTGACTGTGTATCTCTCTCTCCCTCTCTCTGACTGTGTGTGTCTCACTCTCCCTCTCTCTGACTGTGTGTCTCTCTCTCCCTCTCTCTGACTGTGTGTGTCTCTCTCTCCCTCTCTCTGACTGTGTGTAACTCTCTCTCCCTCTCTCTGACTGTGTGTGTCTCTCCCTCTCTCTGACTGTGTGTCTCTCTCTCCCTCTCTCTGACTGTGTGTCTCTCTCTCCCTCTCTCTGACTGTGTGTCTCTCTCTCCCTCTCTCTGACTGTGTGTCTCTCCCTCTCTCTGACTGTGTGTCTCTCTCCCTCTCTCTGACTGTGTCTCTCCCTCTCTCTGACTGTGTGTGTCTCTCCCTCTCTCTGACTGTGTGTGTCTCTCCCTCTCTCTGACTGTGTGTGTCTCTCCCTCTCTCTGACTGTGTGTGTCTCTCCCTCTCTCTGACTGTGTGTGTCTCTCCCTCTCTCTGACTGTGTGTGTGTCTCTCCCTCTCTCTGACTGTGTGTGTGTCTCTCCCTCTCTCTGACTGTGTGTGTGTCTCTCTCTCTCTCTGACTGTGTGTGTGTCTCTCTCTCTCTGACTGTGTGTCTCTCTCTCTCTGACTGTGTGTGTGTGTCTCTCTCTCTGACTGTGTGTGTGTGTCTCTCTTTGATTGTGTTGTGTCTCTGTCTCTCCCTCTCTCTGACTGTGTTGTGTCTCTGTCTCTCCCTCTCTCTGACTGTGTGTGTCTCTG
Source organism: Prionace glauca (assembly GCA_037974335.1). Classification (NCBI taxonomy): domain Eukaryota; kingdom Metazoa; phylum Chordata; class Chondrichthyes; order Carcharhiniformes; family Carcharhinidae; genus Prionace; species Prionace glauca. Next base: position 104,481,536 of record CM075731.1, read on the forward strand.
TCTCTCTCTCTCTGATTGTGTGTCTCTCTGTCTCTCTCTCTCTGATTGTGTGTCTCTCCCTTTCTCTGACTGTGTGTCTCTCTCTCTGACTCTGTGTGTGTGTCTCTCTCTCTGACTGTGTGTGTGTTTCTCTCTCTCTCTGTGTGTGTCTCTCTTTGACTGTGTTGTGTCTCTGTCTCTCCCTCTCTCTGACTGTGTGTGTCTCTGTCTCTCTCTCTCTGATTGTGTGTCTCTCCCTCTCTCTGACTGTGTGTCTCTCTCTCTGACTGTGTGTATGTCTCTCTCTCTCTGACTGTGTGTGTGTCTCTCTCTCTCTGACTGTGTGTGTGTCTCTCTCTCTCTGACTGTGTGTCTCTCTCCCTCTGACTGTGTGTGTGTGTCTCTCTCTCTGACTGTGTGTGTGTGTCTCTCTCTCTGACTGTGTGTGTGTGTCTCTCTCTGACTGTGTGTGTCTCTCTCTCTCTGACTGTGTGTGTCTCTCTCTCTGACTGTGTGTGTCTCTCTCTCTCTGACTGTGTGTGTCTCTCTCTCTCTGACTGTGTGTGTCTCTCTCTCTCTGACTGTGTGTGTGTGTCTCTGACTGTGTGTGTGTCTCTGACTGTGTGTGTCTCTCTGACTGTGTGTGTCTCTCTGACTGTGTGTCTCTCTCTCTGACTGTGTGTCTCTCTCTCTGACTGTGTGTTCTCTCTCTGACTGTGTGTGTTCTCTCTCTGACTGTGTGTGTTCTCTCTCTGACTGTGTGTGTGTGTCTCTCTCTGACTGTGTGTGTGTCTGTCTCTCTCTGTGTGTGCCTCTCTCTCTCTGACTGTGTGTGTGTGTCTCTGTGTGTGTGTGTCTCTCTCTCTGACTGTGTGTGTCTCTCTCTCTCTCTCTCTGACTGTGTGTCTCTCTCTCTCTCTGACTGTGTGTGTGTCTCTGTCTCTCTCTCTCTCTCTGTCTCTCTCTCTCTCTCTGACTGTGTGTGTCTGTCTCTCTCTCTGTGTGTGTGTGTCTTTCTCTCTCTCTGACTGTGTGTGTGTGTGTCTCTCTCTCTGACTGTGTGTGTGTCTCTCTCTCTGACTGTGTGTGTGTGTCTCTCTCTCTGACTGTGTGTGTGTGTGTCTCTCTCTCTCTGACTGTGTGTGTGTGTCTCTCTCTGACTGTGTGTGTGTGTGTCTCTCTCTGACTGTGTGTGTGTCTCTCTCTGACTGTGTGTGTCTCTCTCTGACTGTGTGTGTGTCTCTCTCTCTCTCTGACTGTGTGTGTGTCTCTCTCTCTCTCTGACTGTGTGTGTGTGTCTCTCTGACTGTGTGTGAGTGTGTCTCTCTGACTGTGTGTGTGTGTCTCCTTCTCTCTGACTGTGTGTGTGTGTCTCCTTCTCTCTGACTGTGTGTGTCTCTCTCTGACTGTGTGTGTGTCTCTCTCTCTCTCTGACTGTGTGTGTGTCTCTCTCTCTCTCTGACTGTGTGTGTGTGTCTCTCTGACTGTGTGTGAGTGTGTCTCTCTGACTGTGTGTGTGTGTCTCCTTCTCTCTGACTGTGTGTGTGTGTCTCCTTCTCTCTGACTGTGTGTGTCTCTCTCTGACTGTGTGTCTCTCTCTCTCTCTCTCTCTCTGTGTCTCTCTCTGTCTGACTGTGTCTCTCTCTGTGTCCGTGGTGGGGGTGTGTGTGACTCCCTCGCTCTTCCTCGGCAGGTGATTACGAAATTGGCAGGAATGGACGAGGAGGATTTGGCCTTTGCTACGAAGGACGAGCAGCAGCTGCTGTTGCAGAAGGTTCTAGCAGCCTCGGACCTGGATGCGGAAGAGGAGATTGTGCTCGGAGAGTTTGGGTCAAAGGCAGGACAGGTAAGAAGCTGCAGTGCGGTTATTAACCTGCAGAATGGCAACAGGAAGCGCTGGGGATCTGCGCCAAGAGCGAGTGGAGGTTGGTGTGTGATCAGGAATCAGACCCTCCCAAAGTGGACCCGAGACTGTGTTTGCCCAGAGGCCAGTGAGAATAACTGGAGTGTTCCAGAAACTTCTACAACCCAATCTGATTGGATCAGCACATGTTGAAAATCAGTGTGATACAGAAGTGGAACAAATTCTGACAGTGCGGCACTCCCTCAGCACTGACCCTCTGACAGTGTGGCACTGCCTCAGTACTGACCCTCTGACAGTGCGGCACTCCCTCAGCACTGACCCTCTGACAGTGCGGCGCTCCCTCAGCACTGACCCTCTGACAGTGCAGCACTCCCTCAGCACTGACTCTCTGACAGTGCGGCACTCCCTCAGCACTGACCCTCTGACAGTGCGGCACTCCCTCAGCACTGACCCTCTGACAGTGCGGCACTCCCTCAGCACTGACCCTCTGACAGTGCGGCACTCCCTCAGTACTGACCCTCTGACAGTGCGGCGCTCCCTCAGCACTGACCCTCTGACAGTGCAGCACTCCCTCAGCACTGACCCTCTGACAGTGTGGCACTCCCTCAGCACTGACCCTCTGACAGTGCGGCACTCCCTCAGCACTGACCCTCTGACAGTGTGGCACTCCCTCAGCACTGACCCTCTGACAGTGCGGCACTCCCTCAGCACTGACCCTCTGACAGTGTGGCACTCCCTCAGTACTGACCCTCTGACAGTGCGGCACTCCCTCAGTACTAACCCTCTGACAGTGCAGCACTCCCTCAGCACTGACCCTCTGACAGTGTGGCACTGCCTCAGTACTGACCCTCTGACAGTGCGGCACTCCCTCAGCACTGACCCTCTGACAGTGTGGCACTCCCTCAGCACTGACCCTCTGACAGTGCGGCACTCCCTCAGCACTGACCCTCTGACAGTGTGGCACTCCCTCAGTACTGACCCTCTGACAGTGCGGCACTCCCTCAGTACTAACCCTCTGACAGTGCAGCACTCCCTCAGCACTGACCCTCTGACAGTGTGGCACTGCCTCAGTACTGACCCTCTGACAGTGCGGCACTCCCTCAGCACTGACCCTCTGACAGTGCGGCACTCCCTCAGTACTGACCCTCTGACAGTGCGGCACTCCCTCAGTACTAACTCTCTGACAGTGCGGCGCTCCCTCGGCACTGACCCTTTGACAGTGCGGCACTCCCTCAGTACTGACCCTCTGACAGTGCGGCACTCCCTCAGCACTGACCCTCTGACAGTGCGGCACTCCCTCAGTACTGACCCTCTGACAGTGCGGCACTCCCTCAGCACTGACCCTCTGACAGTGCGGCACTCCCTCAGCGCTGTAATTTTCAGATTTCGGTTTTGTGTTGAAGTCTCTGGAGTGCGATTTATATCCAGAACACACACACACTCTGACTGACGTTACCTGATGCTGGAGAAGCGGAGGTGCCATTCGATCCTTCCTTGCCCACAGTTTTTGCCGAGCCCAGTTTCCTGGTCTGATGTTCCTGGGTGTGAGCTTCCATCCTGTTTTCCAGGTCTCGCGACGTTCCGGTACAATGAGCTCCATGTCGGGGGCGGATGACACCGTTTATCTGGAGTATCATCGCAGCAAGAGTTTTGGCAAAAATATCCACCCGCTATTCAAACGCTTCCGAAAATGAGGTGGTGATAGCGGAGAGAGGCTGAGACCATACCGGCAGCACCGAGACTGCGCAGTGCTCCACATCCACCAACCTGATCTGCTGAGGGATTTATCTGGGGTATTTATTATGAGGCTCTCAGTTGGAGCAATTGGAGTGTTATTGGAATAAAGAATCTTTTTTTTCTTAAATGTTGGTGATTTTCTCTATTGCTCCCCATCTCCTCTTCCTTTCTGGAGAGGTTCGCCACGGAGCTGGATTCGATCCCCCCCAGTTCACCAACTGGGTGTCGCTGCACTGCCACAGGACACAGATTAAAGTGATTTTCGAAAGGAGCAAATGTGATGTTGAGACCCAGAGAGTGGAGGATCTGAAACACTCTGCCTGGAATTGTGGCGGAGGCAGTCAGTCAAGGCATTTAAAAATAGAAACCATCTGCAGGGGTTCGGGGAAGAGTCAGGGGATGGCACTGAAGCATGATGCTCGTTTGGAGAGCCAGTGCAGACGCAATGGGTCAAATGGCCTCCTGCACCATACTGATTCCATCACTAAAAAACAGTGCAGTGTTAATATTATGGTAAGGTGCATACAGACCGAGCAGAGTGGAGGGAGCTTTAATCTGTATCTAACCCCGTGCTGTACTTGTCCTGGGAGTGTTTGATGAGGGGACAGTGTAGAGGGAGCTTTACTCTATATCTAACCCCATGCTGTACCTGTCCTGGGAGTGTTTGATGGGGGGACAGTGTAGAGGGAGCTTTACTCTGTATCTAACCCCGTGCTGTACCTGTCCTGGGTGTGTTTGATGGGGGACAGTGTAGAGGGAGCTTTACTCTGTATCTAACCCAGTGCTGTCCCTGTCCTGGGAGTGTTTGATGGGGGACAGTGTAGAGGGAGCTTTACTCTGTATCTAACCCTGTGCTGTACCTGTCCTGGGAGTGTTTGATGGGAGACAGTGTAGAGGGAGCTTTACTCTGTATCTAACCCTGTGCTGTACCTGTCCTGGGAGTGTTTGATGGGGGACAGTGTAGAGGGAGCTTTACTCTGTATCTAACCCTGTGCTGTACCTGTCCTGGGAGTGTTTGATGGGAGACAGTGTAGAGGGAGCTTTACTCTGTATCTAACCCTGTGCTACCTGTCCTGGGAGTGTTTGATGGGGACAGTGTAGAGGGAGCTTTACTCTGTATCTAACCCTGTGCTGTACCTGTCCTGGGAGTGTTTGATGGGAGACAGTGTAGAGGGAGCTTTACTCTGTATCTAACCCAGTGCTGTACCTGTCCTGGGAGTGTTTGATGGGGACAGTGTAGAGGGAGCTTTACTCTGTATCTAACCCTGTGCTGTACCTGTCCTGGGAGTGTTTGATGGGGACAGTGTAGAGGGAGCTTTACTCTGTATCTAACCCCGTGCTGTACCTGTCCTGGGAGTGTTTGATGGGGGGACAGTGTAGAGGGAGCTTTACTCTGTATCTAACCCAGTGCTGTCCCTGTCCTGGGAGTGTTTGATGGGGGACAGTGTAGAGGGAGCTTTACTCTGTATCTAACCCTGTGCTGTACCTGTCCTGGGAGTGTTTGATGGGAGATAGTGTAGAGGGAGCTTTACTCTGTATCTAACCCAGTGCTGTACCTGTCCTGGGAGTGTTTGATGGGGACAGTGTAGAGGGAGCTTTACTCTGTATCTAACCCTGTGCTGTACCTGTCCTGGGAGTGTTTGATGGCAATCGGCAATCTCTAAACTGTCTGTGCTTTATATGCTCTGTCTGAGGCCAGAACTCTCCATTCACTTGACGAAGAGGGTAACCTCGAAAGCTTGCTTGCTTGAGAGAATATTATCAAATAAATCGGTTGGACTAAAACCTGGTGTTGTCAGACTTTTTACTGTGTTTGATGGGGAGCAGTTTGAGTGGAAAGGCCCTTCGTCCTATAAACTTGAGACAGCCGTTCAGCCCCTCTAACCTGCTGTCATTCAGTGGGATTTTGGTGATCATTTGTCCACCCATCCGTGTGTTGCTTCACAAAAATCTCCTGGTGTCAGATTTTAAAAACTGAATTGAGTTTGTATCTCCGAGGGGTCCAGATTTAAACAATGTGTTGATAAAAATGTTATTTATGAATTCTCTGAGTGGCTTGGATCTGATTGGAAGATTATGTCCATGGCCTTCATTCCACACCCACCATGTTTCTAACCTGCCTAGTTTAAAATCCAAAATACCCTCAATCAGTTCCACGCTGGAAATTGGGTATTGCAGGGAAATGAAGCCAATTTTATATCATTGCACACGCACAGTGCTGGAAATACTCAACAGGTCTTGCAGCGTCTGTAGAGGGAGAGTTGACGTTTCGAGTTGAATGCGACTGTTCTCCAGAATGCAGTTTATTTGATTTCCGCAGAGTAACCGATGCTGGGCAAAACGACAGCTCAGTGACTATCACTGATTGCTGTGCAGACACATGGATTTGGGCCGGTGTCTGTGGGAGTTTGCGCATTCTCCCCGTGCTTGCGTGGGTTTTCTCCGGGTGCTCCGGTTTCCTCCCACACCCCAAAGATGTGCTCTTAGGCTGATTAGTGTTAACAAATTGTCCCTAAATTAGTCTCCCCTCAATCTGGTTTCCAATATGGAATTCCATAAGCATAGCCGAGGGTCAAGGGTGGAAGAGGGGGCTTACAATGTTGAAATGGCGGCGCGGGCTCGTTGGGCCGAAGGGCCTGTTCCCCGTGCTGTGTTGTTCTTTGCTGAAAGTGTGAGAAACTTCAAGACCTTTGTACAGTGTGATGCCCAGATGTGTAGATGTGTCTCCAACTGTGAACCAACCAGGCTTTTGAGAAATATTGCTAAACTTCACTTATATTCTCCTGCTTTTGTTTTATCAAAGAAGCCAGTCGAGTTTGGATAGCTGTAATTAAAATTCCAAGTTTAAGGCTGCTTTTACCTCTGTTAAAAAATCAGTTTTTTCATGTGATGAATTCTCTTTCATTTTTTTTTGATATTTGTTGGCTTAGAATTTCTATAAAAACTATCACAACAGATCACTCTAAACAGTAAGTAAATAATTAACAATCCTGGACAATGGTGTCATGTCCTGTCGGTGATTCCCGAAATGTTCATAATTTTGAAGGAAGTTTTCCGGAGAGAAAAGCAGCCAGAATTTCTGAGTTCCTGCTTTCGGGAGAAGGTGGCCAGCGATCATGATCTAAGAATTTAAAACAATTGGCAGTCAGAGAATCTCTCTGTGAGAACGTGGGAACCATGATCTATAATATGTCGCTGTGATTCTAATACTGACAAGTATTTATTGCTGCCACTTTAAAGTTCAAATATCTATTTAAAAAAATAACAAGTGTTTAGCACTGCTGCCTCACAGCACCAGGGGACACGGGTTCAATTCCAGGCTTGGAATTGTGTGTGTCCGTGTGGTGTTTGCACATTCTCCCCATGTCTGCGTGGGTTTCCTCCGGGTGCTCTTGTTTCCTTCCACACTCCAAACATACGCAGGTTAGGTGGATTGGCCATGCTAAATTGCCCCTGAGGGTCCCAAGATGTGGAGATGCCGGTGTGGGACTGGGGTAAGCACAGTAAGAAGCACAGGTCACTAGCTGCTAGTGGCTTGTGCTCCCAAATAAACCCGTTGGACTTTAATCTTATGTCCTAAGATGTCTCGGTTAAGGACATTCATGGGGTGAACACAGGAGGTTACGTGGATAAGATGGTGTGTGCGCTGGGTAAGATACTCTTGTCAGAGTCAGTATGGACTTGATGGATCAAATGGCCTCTTCCTGCACTGCAGGGATTCTGTCACACCTTCCACTGCGCATCCTGACCGTGCGCAGTGCTCTCTGAGCAGTGAGAGAGAGGCAGAATGTCATTACTATTGAAACAGGAATGGGGACTGCCAACGACAGTAACACAGCAGACCATCACTCAGAGCAATCAAATAAATGACTGGATAATCTCTCTGAGGATTAGTGATAGTCGAGGTCCCTGGGGACATTCCCACTGCTTTTATCGGAATATTGACAGCGACGTCTTTCCTGTTCACCCGAGAGGTTTAATCCCAATGACAGTGCGGCACCCCCTACAGAGCAGCATCTATGACAGTGCAGCACCCCCATGGTGCAACACCTCTGACAGTGCTGCTGTCCCTCAGTTCAGCAGTGTAAGGGTCAGTTTGGATGATGGGTTCAAATCTCTGGAGTGAGACCCGTGCCCGGTTGGCAGAGACCCCCCACAGCAAGCCTGGCACTTGGCTCTTAAATGTTAACTCTAGTTCACCGCCAGTCACCACCTGCCTGCTCCCAAAACCGGCTCCGAACTTGAAGCACTGATTCACGGAGGTGAGGCTGGTCTCTGTGGACACAGAGAACTTGCGGATTGCTGGAAATCAGGAGCAGACTGGGTTGTGATGCCCACAGTAGTCGAACAGCCTGTCCTTGTTCACTGTTCGAGGTGAATCATAGAACCCTACAGTGCAGAAAGAGGCCCTGCGGCCCATCGAGTCTGCACCCACCACAATCCCTACGGCAAGTAGGGTCCAGGTGAAGGCTGGGATGAAAGCGCTTTATCTGAATGCACGAAGCATTCGGAATAAAGTGGATGAGCTGATGGCGCAGATCGACACAAATGGACATGATCTGGTGGCCATTACAGAGACGTGGCTGCAAGGTGACAGGGACTGGGAGCTGAATGTCCAGGGATATCAAGTGTTTAGGAAGGATAGGCAGGAGGAAAGAGGGGGTGGCGTTGCTCTGCTGATTAAGGATAGTATCAAGGTGGTAGCAAGGGATGATATCGGAGCCAAGGAGCAGAAAGTGGAATCGTTGTGGGTGGAGATTAGGAACAGAAAAGGGAGGAAAACGCTAGTGGGTGTCATCGATAGGCCCCCGAATAATGATCTGGAGGTGGGGCGGGCTGTTAACGCGCAAATAAGTGCAGCGTGCAGGAATGGGACGGCAGTAGTTATGGGGGATTTCAATCTGCATATTGATTGGTCGACCCATGTTGGACGCGGGGGGCTCGAGGAAGAGTTCTTGGAATGCTGCAGGGATAATTTCCTTGAACAGTGTGTGTTGGAGCCGACGAGGGAGCGAGCTATCTTGGATCTGGTGCTATGTAATGAGGCGGGTAGAATTAGGGACCTTGCGGTGAAGGATCCTCTTGGAGAGAGTGATCATTGTATGGTGGAGTTTCTGGTGCAGATGGAGGAGGAGAAAGTGGGTTCCCAGACACGCGTCCTTTGTTTGAATAGAGGGGAGTATGGTAGGATGAGAGAAGAATTGGCGAATGTGGACTGGGGGAGCGCGTTGGAAGGTAGGTCTGCTGAGGAGCAGTGGAGGATCTTTAAGGAGATCTTTCTTGGTGCTCAGCAGAAATTTATTCCGATGGTTAAAAACGACAGTAGGAGGAGAGGTAATAAGCCGTGGATAACGAAGGAGGTGAAGGAAAGTGTTAAATTAAAAGCGGAGGAGTTTAGAGTAGCTAAGAGCAGTGGGCGAGAAGAGGATTGGGAAAGGTTTAAATGTCAACAAAGATTGACAAAGAAATTGATAAAGGAGGGTAGGAGAAGCTATGAGGCTGGGCTAGCACTTAATATAAAAAAGGATAGCAAGAGTTTTTATAAATATATAAAAAGGAAGAGGCTGGCTAGGGTGAACATTGGTCCTTTAGAGGATGAGAAAGGGGAGCTAGTGGTAGGGGATGGGGATATGGCTAAGGTCTTGAATAACTTTTTTGTTTCTGTCTTCACGGAGGAGGACGTGAATAATTTGCCGGGTGTTAGCGATGGAAAGGTGGTAGGAATGGAGGGTCTTAATGACATTACTGTTACTAGAGAGGTGGTGCTCGACAGACTGGAGGGGCTGATTGTGGACAAGTCCCCAGGACCGGATGGAATGCATCCGAGGGTTCTGAAAGAAATGGCGGAGGTGATAGTGGATGCCTTGGTGGTTATTTTCCAGACGTCGCTGGATTCCAGGGAAGTGCCGGAAGATTGGAAAACGGCTAATGTTACGCCGTTGTTTAAGAAGGGTGCCAGGCAAAAGGCGGGGAATTATAGGCCGGTTAGTTTAACGTCTGTGGTAGGTAAAATGTTAGAATCCGTCATTAAGGAGGAAATAGCGAGGCATCTTGAGGGGAATTGCTTGATAGGGCGGACGCAACACCGTTTCATTAAAGGGAAGTCGTGTCTGACAAATTTACTGGAGTTCTATGAGGATGTGTCTAGGGCAGTGGATAGAGGAGAGCCGGTGGATGTGGTCTTTCTGGATTTTCAGAAGGCGTTTGACAAGGTACCTCACAAGAGGTTATTGCAGAAGGTCAGGGGACATGGAGTTGGGGGTAGGGTGTTAGCGTGGATAGAGGATTGGTTGTCAAATAGGAGGCAGAGAGTGGGGGTCAATGGATGCTATTCGGATTGGCGGTTGGTGACTAGTGGGGTGCCCCAGGGGTCGGTGCTGGGGCCTCAGCTATTTACCATTTATATAGATGATCTGGAGGAGGGAACCGAGTGCAGGGTGTCGAAATTTGCTGATGACACCAAGATTGGGGGAAAGGCAAATTGTGCGGAGGGTGTGGATAGTCTGCAGAAGGATCTAGATAGGCTGGGCGAATGGGCCAGGAAATGGCAAATGGAATTTAATGTTGGCAAGTGTGAGGTGGTCCACTTTGGTAGGAGGAATGGTAGGAAGGACTATTACTTACGGGGCGAAAAACTGCAGCAGGCGACGGTGCAGAGGGACCTCGGGGTCCTTGTGCATGAGTCGCAAAAACCCAGCTTGCAGGTGCAGCAGGTGGTCAGGAAGGCGAATGGGATGCTGGCCTTCATAGCGAGGGGGATTGAATATAAAAGTAGGGAGGTCTTGCTACAGCTGTATAGGGCATTGGTGAGGCCGCAGCTGGAGTACTGTGTGCAGTTTTGGGCGCCGCACCTGCGCAAGGATATTTTGGCCCTGGAGGGAGTGCAGAGGAGGTTTACTAGGCTGATACCGGAGTTGAGGGGATTGAGCTATGAGGAGAGGCTGAATAAACTAGGCTTGTACTCGTTAGAGTTTAGAAGAATGAGGGGAGATCTCATTGAGACATATAAGATGATGAATGGGATGGATAGGATAGAGGTGGAGAGACTCTTCCCGCTCAAAAAAGTCAGTAGGACTAGGGGGCACAGCCTCAAGATAAAGGGGGGGCCGTTTAGAACAGAGTTGAGGAGGAACTTCTTCACTCAAAGGGTGGTGAATCTCTGGAATTCTCTGCCCGTTGAAGTGGTGGAGGCTGCCTCGCTAAATATTTTTAAGAAACGGGTTGATGGGTTTTTGATAAGAGAGGGGAGAGGGCGGGAAGGTGGAGCTGAGCCACGACAGATCAGCCATGATCTTATTGAATGGCGGGGCAGGCTCGAAGGGCCAGATGGCCTACTCCTGCTCCTATTTCTTATGTTCTTATGTTCTTAATCCCTCTAACCTAAGCATCCTAGGACACTAAGAGGCAATTTAGCACGGCCATCCAATCTATCCCACACATCTTTGGACTGTGGGAGGAAACTGGAGCACCCGGAGGAAACCCACGCAGACACGAGGAGAATGTGCAAACTCCACACAGACAGTGACCCGAGCCGGGAATCGAACCCAGGACCCTGGAGCTGTGAAGCAGCAGTGCTGACCCACTGTGCTACCGTGCCGCCCTGTGAAGCAAGGGCAGCTTGGTTACAGGGTCTGCCGGTGATTCTCGGTGCTGGGAGGGAGGGGCTGGGAATGTGGTGACAGTTTGAACGTTGAGATGGTGTCGTCCTTACCGGGAATCTCCCACGGACTCTGGTACAGGCTTTGGCCAGCGTCGACCTTCACCGTCTCCCCGCTGATGAACGAGGCTCCTGGTGAAAGCAGGAAGCAAACAACAGAGGCAACCTGTGGAGAACAGAAAACATTGCGGGAAGTTTGGGAATACCTGGAGGCAGAGAATGGGAGTGTCTGTAAAATGTCGCAGTCGGAACATTGGACGGTGGTGGATAAGAGTCACAAAAACCGTCCATCAGGAAGGGCTGGAAAATGCCTGGGACCTGCTGATAGGACAAAGTGTTTGGAATGGGAATGAGTAGTTAGAAACAGACTTTTCCTGGGATGTGGGTGCCGCTGGCGAGGCCAGAATTATTACTGCCCAATCCCTAATTGCCCTCAAGGTGGTGGAGTTACCTCCTTGAACCGCTGCAGTCCAGAAGTCAGGGGCTGGAGAGAGAAGATTAAATGTATGACTGTATATAAATATATCACCCCCCCTTCACATCTGATTCCCTCTCCATCAACATCCCGTGGGTTACCATTGACCAGAAACTGAACGAGACCAGCCATATTCACCCCTTTGTGTAAAGTTTATTTATTAGTGTCACATGTCGGCTTACATTAACACTGCAATGAAGTTACTGTGAAACTCCCCAAGTCGCCACACTCTGATGTCTGTTCAGGTAGAACAAAGAACAACACAGCACGGGAAACAGACCCTTCGGCCCAACGAGCCCGCGCCGCCGTCCCATTGTCAGTGACCTATTCATGATTTTAGTCTACGCCTAATGTATGAGGATCAGGGAGGTCCAATATAGGGACAATTTGTTACCCAATCAATCAGCCTAAAAGCACATTTTTGGGATGTGGGAGGAAACCGGAGCACCCGGAGGAAACCCACGCAACCATGGGGAGAACGCGCAAACTCCCACGGACACAGGCCCAAATCCATGTGTCCGCACAGCAAACAGAGATAGTCTCTGAGCTGTCATGTTGCCCTCGAGATGGTCCAGTTTACGACACCAACGACATGAAGCAGTAGGCAACTCCCGAAGCAACATCCAAGAGCAGCCCACCACAACCTGCCGCATGCATGCCCCTTGCTGGACTTAAATGCCTGGTACACTGAGCGAGAATTTAGTACAGCCAACGCATCTAACCAGCATGTCTTTGGACTGTGGGGGGAAACCGGAGCACTCGGAGGAAACCCCCACTGACACGGGAAGAACATGCAGACTCCACACGGACACGGGAAGAACATGCAGACTCCACACGGACACGGGAAGAACATGCAGACTCCGCACGGAACGGGAAGAACATGCAGACTCCGCACGGACACGGGAAGAACATGCAGACTCAACACTGACACGGGAAGAACATGCAGACTCCACACGGACACGGGAAGAACATGCAGACTCCACACAGACACGGAAAGAACATGCAGACTCCACACGGACACGGGAAGAACATGCAGACTCCACACGGACACGGGAAGAACATGCAGACTCCACACGGACACGGGAAGAACATGCAGACTCCACACGGACACGGGAAGAACATGCAGACTCCACACGGACACGGGAAGAACTGACTGGTGGTAATTTCTGAGCGTCACCACACCTGAGATGAGGGGTGAGGGTGAGGAGGTGGGGCCTTCAATGATAACCTCAGCTGGTCCAGGAATTGAGCCCACGCTGTTGATGTCGCTCTGTACCGTCCAGTCAACGATACTGTGGCTGCCAGAGCAGGTTAATGGCTTCCATTCTGCAGCCACTAACTCACCTCCTGCCCCCCCAGAGCCTGTCCACCAGGACACAAGTCAGGAGTGTGATGGAACACTCCCCACCGGCCTGGATGGGGGGGGCAGCTCCCCACAACACTCAAGACGTTCGACTCCACCCAGGATAAAGCAGCCCCCACTCGATTGCCAACCCTTCCACAAACATTCACTCCCTCCACCACCAACTCACAGCTGTGTGTACCATCTACAAGATGCACAGCAGGAACTACAAACCCACAGCCACTTCCATCCAGAAGGACAAGGGCAGCAGGTACCTGGGGAACACCCCCCACCTGGAGGTTCCCCTCCCAGTCACTCACTATCCCGACTTGGAAATATATTGGCCGTTCCTTCACTGTCGCTGGGTCCTAATCCTGGAACTCCCTCCCTAACAGCACTGCGGGTGTACCTACACCACATGGAGGCAGCTCACCACCACCTTCACAAGGGGCAATTAGGGTTGGGCAGTAAATGGTGCCCTCGCCAGCAACACCCCCTCCCTGCAAATTGATTTTAAAAAAACTTTACAACAGAGAGTTGTGAGTCAGAGGTTCAACCGGGCTTTGTGCTGAGGCAAAAACTGAGGAGAAAGGTGAAGGAACGAGGGCTGAAGGGACATGGAAATGGAGAGAAATACAATTGGAACAACATGCTTGTGTGGAGGACAGGGCCAGCACAGACAGGTGGGCTGAATGGCCTTGTAACTGTGTATACTGGGACAGTGCAATCCAAGACATAAGCACATGACATGAGAACTAGGAGCAGGAATGGGCCATCCGGCCCCTCGAGCCTGTTCCACCATTCAACAAGATCATGGCTGATCTTTTCATGGACTCAGCTCCACTTACCCGCCCGCTCACCATAACCCTTAATTCCTTTACTGTTCAAAAATTTATCTATCCTTCTCTTAAAAAGATTCAATGAGGGAGCCTCAACTGGGCAGGGAATTACACAGATTCACAATGCTTTTTGTGAAGAAGTTCCTCCTCAACTCAGTCCCAAATCAGTCAGTCAGCGACTATCACTGTTTGCTGTGCAGTTACAGGGACCCGGGTCGGATCTCCGGCTGGGGTCGGTGTCTGTGGGAGTTTGCACATCCTCCCCGTGCTTGCGTGGGTTTTCTCCGGGTGCTCCGGTTTCCTCCCACGCCCCAAAAACGTGCTTTTAGGCTGATTGGCATTAACAAATTGTCCCTAAATTAGACCCTCCCTCAATCTGGCACACATATATAATTCTGTAAATTTGCACCCCTTTATTGTGGAGTGCCTGAGATGTAGACAAAAGTTGTAGGTAGGAGAAGGATTGGAATGAGGCACTCACTGAGTGTTAAAATGGCGGTGCGGGCTCGTTGGGCCGAAGGGCCTGTTTCCTATGCTGTGTTGTTCTTTGTAAATCCGTTCCCCCTTATTTTGAGGCCGTGCCCCCTAGTTCCAGTTTCAGCCACCAGTGGAAACAACTTCCCTGCTTCTATCATGCCTATTCCCTTTATATTGGCCCTGGAGGGAGTGCAGAGGAGGTTTACTAGGCTGATACCGGAGTTGAGGGGGTTGAGCTATGAGGAGAGGCTGAATAAACTGGGCTTGTACTCGTTAGAGTTTAGAAGAATGAGGGGAGATCTCATTGAGAGGTATAAGATGATGAATGGGATGGATAGGATAGAGGTGGAGAGACTCTTCCTGCTCAAAAAAGACAGTAGGACTAGGGGGCACAGCCTCAAGATAAAGGGGAGGCGGTTTAGAACAGAGTTGAGGAAGAACTTCTTCACTCAAAGGGTGGTGAATCTCTGGAATTCTCTGCCCGTTGAAGTGGTGGAGGCTGCCTCGCTAAATATTTTTAAGAAACGGGTTGATGGGTTTTTGATAAGAGAGGGGATTAAGGGTTATGGGGAGAGGGCGGGAAGGTGGAACTGAGCCACGACAGATCAGCCATGATCTTATTGAATGGCGGGGCAGGCTCGAAGGGCCAGATGGCCTACTCCTGCTCCTATTTCTTATGTTCTTATGTTCTTATGTTTCTATAAGATCTCCCCTCATTCTTCTGAATTCCAGTGAGTGTAGCCCCAGTCTACTCTGTCTCTCCTCATAAGCCAACCCTCTCAATTCCAGAATCAACCCGGTGAATCTCCTCTGCTCCCCCTCCAGTGCCGGTATATCAAAGAACAAAGAACAAAAACAACCCGGGAAACAGGCCCTTCGGCCCAATGAACCCGCGCCGCCATCTCAACACCAGTCCCCCCCTCCACCCATGACCCTTATCTAATGTTTTATGGCCATCCACATTGAGGGAAACTAATTTAGGGACAATTTATTACTGCCAATCAGCCTAATAGCACATCTTTGGGGTGTGGGAGGAAACCGGAGCACCCGGAGATTCCCGTACAAGGACACCCAGGTCCCTCTACACAGCAGCATACTGCAATATTTTACCGTTTAAATAATAGTCCATTTTGCTCTTATTCCGACCAAAATGGATGACAAAGAACAAACCTCACATTTCCCAACATTACTCTCCAAGGTCTGGGATCTCACCTCCTCTGGGATTCCAAGTCTCTTGGCTGGGATTTTTGGAATATAACGTTTGAACATCACAGGTCCCAACTCCTTGTAATTGGCAACAGCGGTTTCAGAGAAAATGGCTCCCTGGTAAAACAGAGAGAAATCGGAGTTAATGAGAGATTCACACACGGGAACATCCCCAAGCTTTCAGGAAAACATGGAAGAAAAACCCCTTTTATCAAACTGGCTACAGAAGAACGAGAGAGTGAACGAGAGTGTGAACGAGAGCGTGAACGAGAGAGTGAACGAGAGAGTGAACGAGAGCGTGAACGAGAGCGTGAACGAGAGAGTGAACGAGAGTGTGAACGAGAGTGTGAACGAGAGCGTGAACGAGAGCGTGAACGAGAGTGTGAACGAGAGTGTGACCGAGAGTGTGAACGAGAGCGTGAACGAGAGAGTGAACGAGAGAGTGAACGAGAGCGTGAACGAGAGCGTGAACGAGAGAGTGAACGAGAGTGTGAACGAGAGAGTGAACGAGAGTGTGAACGAGAGAGTGAACGAGAGCGTGAACGAGAGCGTGAACGAGAGAGTGAACGAGAGTGTGAACGAGAGTGTGACCGAGAGTGTGAACGAGAGCGTGAACGAGAGTGTGACCGAGAGTGTGAACGAGAGCGTGAACGAGAGAGTGAACGAGAGAGTGAACGAGAGTGTGAACGAGAGTGTGAACGAGAGAGTGAACGTGAGAGTGAACGAGGTGTGAACGAGAGTGTGAACGAGAGAGTGAACGAGAGCGTGAACGAGAGCGTGAACGAGAGTGTGAACGAGAGAGTGAACGAGAGAGTGAACGAGAGTGTGATCGAGAGTGTGAACGAGAGTGTGACCGAGAGCGTGAACGAGAGCGTGAACGAGAGCGTGAACGAGAGCGTGAACGAGAGTGTGACCGAGAGTGTGAACGAGAGAGTGAACGAGAGTGTGAACGAGAGTGTGACCGAGAGTGTGAATGAGAGAGTGAACGAGAGTGTGAACGAGAGTGTGAACGAGAGTGTGACCGAGAGTGTGAACGAGAGCGTGAACGAGAGAGTGAACGAGAGTGTGAACGAGAGTGTGAACGAGAGAGTGAACGAGAGTGAACGTGAGAGTGAACGAGGTGTGAACGAGAGTGTGAACGAGAGTGTGAACGAGAGAGTGAACGAGAGAGTGAACGAGAGCGTGAACGAGAGTGTGATCGAGAGTGTGAACGAGAGAGTGAACGAGGTGTGAACGAGAGCGTGAACGAGAGCGTGAACGAGAGCGTGAACGAGAGAGTGAACGAGGTGTGAACGAGAGCGTGAACGAGAGCGTGAACGAGAGCGTGAACGAGAGCGTGAACGAGAGAGTGAACGAGAGCGTGAACGAGAGCGTGAACGAGAGAGTGAACGAGAGAGTGAACAAGAGCGTGAACGAGAGAGTGAACGAGAGAGTGAACGAGAGTGTGAACGAGAGAGTGAACGAGAGTGTGAACGAGAGAGTGAACGAGAGAGTGAACGAGAGTGTGAACGAGAGAGTGAACGAGAGAGTGAACGAGGTGTGAACGAGGTGTGAACGAGAGTGTGAACGAGAGAGTGAACGAGAGTGTGAACGAGGTGTGAACGAGAGCGTGAACGAGAGAGTGAACGAGAGTGTGAACGTAAGTGTGAACGAGAGAGTGAACGAGAGAGTGAACGAGAGTGAACGTGAGAGTGAACGAGAGAGTGAACGAGAGTGTGAACGAGAGAGTGAACGAGAGTGTGAACGAGAGTGTGAACGAGAGAGTGAACGAGGTGTGAACGACAGAGCGAACGAGAGTGTGAACGAGAGTGTGAACGAGAGTGTGAACGAGAGAGTGAACGAGAGAGAACGAGAGTGTGAACGAGAGAGTGAACGAGGTGTGAACGAGAGAGTGAACGAGAGTGTGAACGAGAGAGTGAACGTGAGAGTGAACGAGAATGTGAACGAGAGAGTGAACGAGAGTGTGAACGAGAGTGTGAACGTGAGTGTGAACGAGAGAGTGAACGAGAGTGTGAACGAGAGAGTGAACGAGAGTGTGAACGAGAGAGTGAACGAGAGAGTGAACGAGAGTGTGAACGAGAGAGTGAACGAGAGAGTGAACGAGAGTGTGAACGAGAGAGTGAACGAGAGAGTGAACGAGGTGTGAACGAGAGAGTGAACGAGAGTGAACGAGAGAGTGAACGAGAGTGTGAACGAGAGTGTGAACGAGAGAGTGAACGAGAGAGTGAACGAGGTGTGAACGAGCGAGTGAACGAGAGAGTGAACGAGAGTGTGAACGAGAGTGAACGAGAGAGTGAACGAGAGAGTGAACGAGGTGTGAACGAGGGAGTGAACGAGAGTGTGAACGAGAGAGTGAACGAGAGAGTGAACGAGAGTGTGAACGAGAGAGTGAACGAGGGAGTGAACGAGAGTGTGAACGAGAGAGTGAACGAGAGTGTGAACGAGAGTGTGAACGAGAGAGTGAACGAGAGTGTGAACGAGAGAGTGAACGAGAGAGTGAACGAGAGTGTGAACGAGAGAGTGAACGAGAGAGTGAACGAGAGTGTGAACGAGAGTGTGAACGAGAGCGTGAACGAGAGCGTGAACGAGAGTGTGAACGAGAGTGTGACCGAGAGTGTGAACGAGAGCGTGAACGAGAGAGTGAACGAGAGAGTGAACGAGAGCGTGAACGAGAGCGTGAACGAGAGAGTGAACGAGAGTGTGAACGAGAGAGTGAACGAGAGTGTGAACGAGAGAGTGAACGAGAGCGTGAACGAGAGCGTGAACGAGAGAGTGAACGAGAGTGTGAACGAGAGTGTGACCGAGAGTGTGAACGAGAGTGTGACCGAGAGTGTGAACGAGAGCGTGAACGAGAGAGTGAACGAGAGAGTGAACGAGAGTGTGAACGAGAGTGTGAACGAGAGAGTGAACGTGAGAGTGAACGAGGTGTGAACGAGAGTGTGAACGAGAGAGTGAACGAGAGCGTGAACGAGAGCGTGAACGAGAGTGTGAACGAGAGAGTGAACGAGAGAGTGAACGAGAGTGTGATCGAGAGTGTGAACGAGAGTGTGACCGAGAGCGTGAACGAGAGCGTGAACGAGAGCGTGAACGAGAGCGTGAACGAGAGTGTGACCGAGAGTGTGAACGAGAGAGTGAACGAGAGTGTGAACGAGAGTGTGACCGAGAGTGTGAATGAGAGAGTGAACGAGAGTGTGAACGAGAGTGTGAACGAGAGTGTGACCGAGAGTGTGAACGAGAGCGTGAACGAGAGAGTGAACGAGAGCGTGAACGAGAGTGTGAACGAGAGAGTGAACGAGAGTGAACGTGAGAGTGAACGAGGTGTGAACGAGAGTGTGAACGAGAGTGTGAACGAGAGAGTGAACGAGAGAGTGAACGAGAGCGTGAACGAGAGTGTGATCGAGAGTGTGAACGAGAGAGTGAACGAGGTGTGAACGAGAGCGTGAACGAGAGCGTGAACGAGAGCGTGAACGAGAGCGTGAACGAGAGAGTGAACGAGGTGTGAACGAGAGCGTGAACGAGAGCGTGAACGAGAGCGTGAACGAGAGCGTGAACGAGAGAGTGAACGAGAGCGTGAACGAGAGCGTGAACGAGAGAGTGAACGAGAGAGTGAACAAGAGCGTGAACGAGAGAGTGAACGAGAGAGTGAACGAGAGTGTGAACGAGAGAGTGAACGAGAGTGTGAACGAGAGAGTGAACGAGAGAGTGAACGAGAGTGTGAACGAGAGAGTGAACGAGAGAGTGAACGAGGTGTGAACGAGGTGTGAACGAGAGTGTGAACGAGAGAGTGAACGAGAGTGTGAACGAGGTGTGAACGAGAGCGTGAACGAGAGAGTGAACGAGAGTGTGAACGTAAGTGTGAACGAGAGAGTGAACGAGAGAGTGAACGAGAGTGAACGTGAGAGTGAACGAGAGAGTGAACGAGAGTGTGAACGAGAGAGTGAACGAGAGTGTGAACGAGAGTGTGAACGAGAGAGTGAACGAGGTGTGAACGACAGAGCGAACGAGAGTGTGAACGAGAGTGTGAACGAGAGTGTGAACGAGAGAGTGAACGAGAGAGAACGAGAGTGTGAACGAGAGAGTGAACGAGGTGTGAACGAGAGAGTGAACGAGAGTGTGAACGAGAGAGTGAACGTGAGAGTGAACGAGAATGTGAACGAGAGAGTGAACGAGAGTGTGAACGAGAGTGTGAACGTGAGTGTGAACGAGAGAGTGAACGAGAGTGTGAACGAGAGAGTGAACGAGAGTGTGAACGAGAGAGTGAACGAGAGAGTGAACGAGAGTGTGAACGAGAGAGTGAACGAGAGAGTGAACGAGAGTGTGAACGAGAGAGTGAACGAGAGAGTGAACGAGGTGTGAACGAGAGAGTGAACGAGAGTGAACGAGAGAGTGAACGAGAGTGTGAACGAGAGTGTGAACGAGAGAGTGAACGAGAGAGTGAACGAGGTGTGAACGAGCGAGTGAACGAGAGAGTGAACGAGAGTGTGAACGAGAGTGAACGAGAGAGTGAACGAGAGAGTGAACGAGGTGTGAACGAGGGAGTGAACGAGAGTGTGAACGAGAGAGTGAACGAGAGAGTGAACGAGAGTGTGAACGAGAGAGTGAACGAGGGAGTGAACGAGAGTGTGAACGAGAGAGTGAACGAGAGTGTGAACGAGAGTGTGAACGAGAGAGTGAACGAGAGTGTGAACGAGAGAGTGAACGAGAGAGTGAACGAGAGTGTGAACGAGAGAGTGAACGAGAGTGTGAACGAGAGAGTGAACGAGAGTGTGAACGAGAGTGTGAACGAGAGAGTGAACGAGAGTGTGAACGAGAGTGTGAACGAGAGAGTGAACGAGAGTGTGAACGAGAGAGTGAACGAGAGAGTGAACGATAGTGTGAACGAGAGAGTGAACGAGAGAGTGAACGAGACAGTGAACGAGAGTGTGAACGAGAGAGTGAACGAGAGTGTGAACGAGAGTGTGAACGAGAGAGTGAACGAGAGTGTGAACGAGAGAGTGTGAACGAGTGTGTGAACGAGAGAGTGAACGAGTGTGTGAACGAGAGAGTGAACGAGAGAGTGAACGAAAGTGTGAACGAGAGAGTGAACGAGAGAGTGAACGAGAGTGTGAACGAGAGTGTGAACGAGAGAGTGAACGAGAGTGTGAACGAGAGTGTGAACGAGAGAGTGAACGAGAGTGTGAACGAGAGTGTGAACGAGAGAGTGAACGAGAGTGTGAACGAGAGTGTGAACGAGAGTGTGAATGAGAGAGTGAACGATAGTGTGAACGAGAGAGTGAACGAGAGTGTGAACGAGAGAGTGAACGAGAGTGTGAACGAGAGTGTGAACGAGAGTGTGAACGAGAGAGTGAACGATAGTGTGAACGAGAGAGTGAACGAGAGTGTGAACGAGAGCACAACATCAGTGAAAAGCGGAGTGAAACTGTCCCGGGAGTGGGAGACAGTCAGAGTCTGTGAGTGAGGGAGCCAGACACACCAGTCCGTGTCACCGTCTCGCCCATCCCTAAGTGCCCCTGAACTGGGTTTCTCACTTGACCGTTTCAGCTGAGTTTGAGCCACGTTGCTGTGTGTCTGGAGTCTCATGTAGGCCAGACCCAGTAAGGACGGCAGATTTCCTTCCCCTAAAGGACATTAGCGAACCAGATGGGTTTTTACAACAATCAATGATAGTTTCACCCTGACTGAGACTCGCTTTATATTCCAGATTTACTGATTGAATTTAAATTCCACCCAGCTGCTCTGGGGCGGGGCTGGGTGGGGGTGGGGGTTGCGGTGGGGGGGGTGTTGACAGCAGTCACCTGGGCTGCTGGGTTACTACGTCCACTGCCCCCCGCCCGTCTGCCCCCTGCCCCCCGCCCACAGCTCCCTGCCCCCCGCCCGCAGCTCCCTGCCCCCCGCCCGCAGCTCCCTGCCCCCCGCCCGCAGCTCCCTGCCCCCCGCCCGCAGCTCCCTGCCCCCCTCCCGTCTGCTCCCTGCCCCCCGCCCGCAGCTCCCTGCCCAGCCTGTTTGCCCCTTGCCTCTGCCCGCCCCCCCCCCGCCTGCCCCATACAGATTTACACTTGGTGTGCACTGTGGGACCGGCTCGGATACCTGGGGGAGACGGGGTCCCACACACACCGATATAAACAGACACTTAGCCAAGTTTCCACAGAACATGCAGACACTGCACACACACACAGATACATACAGGAGCGACAGCATTGACACGAACTCCACTGGACGCCCACTCAATGGCCAGACTCTTGGTCAGATTGTCCACAGCTGCCCGTGCTGCTCCTGTGTGCCTTTGAATAAAGGACAGGAAACGTGAGGGTTAAATATCAGCACCAGCTGAGATTCACAATCCAATTCATGGAAAGTACCTCACTCACATTTCACACACAATCTCCAGGTACTGCACAGCCTAAAGGGCAAAACACTCCTATACAAACACGCCACCGAGATACACTGTCCCAAACACACCTCACCGAGATACACTGTCCCAAACACAGCACCGAGATACACTATCCCAAACACACCTCACTGAGATACACTGTCCCAAACACAGCACTGAGATACACTGTCCCAAACACACCTCACTGAGATACACTGTCCCAAACACAGCACTGAGATACACTATCCCAAACACACCTCACTGAGATACACTGTCCCAAACACAGCACTGAGATACACTGTCCCAAACACACCTCACTGAGATACACTGTCCCAAACACACCTCACCGAGATACACTGTCCCAAACACAGCACTGAGATACACTATCCCAAACACAGCACTGAGATACACTGTCCCAAACACAGCACTGAGATACACTGTCCCAAACACACCTCACCGAGATACACTGTCCCAAACACACCTCACTGAGATACACTGTCCCAAACACACCTCACCGAGATACACTGTCCTAAACACAGCACTGAGATACACTGTCCCAAACACACCTCACCGAGATACACTGTCCCAAACACACCTCACTGAGATACACTGTCCCAAACACACCTCACCGAGATACACTGTCCCAAACACAGCACTGAGATACACTGTCCCAAACACACCTCACTGAGATACACTGTCCCAAACACACCTCACTGAGATACACTGTCCCAAACACAGCACTGAGATACACCAACCAAACACAGCACTGAGATACACTGTCCCAAACACACCTCACTGAGATACACTGTCCCAAACACACCTCACTGAGATACACTGTCCCAAACACAGCACTGAGATACACCAACCAAACACAGCACTGAGATACACTGTCCCAAACACAGCACTGAGATACACTATCCCAAACACACCTCACTGAGATACACTGTCCCAAACACAGCACTGAGATACACTATCCCAAACACACCTCACTGAGATACACTGTCCCAAACACAGCACTGAGATACACTGTCCCAAACACAGCACTGAGATACACTGTCCCAAACACACCTCACCGAGATACACTGTCCCAAACACACCTCACTGAGATACACTGTCCCAAACACACCTCACTGAGATACACTGTCCCAAACACACCTCACCGAGATACACTGTCCTAAACACAGCACTGAGATACACTGTCCCAAACACACCTCACCGAGATACACTGTCCCAAACACACCTCACTGAGATACACTGTCCCAAACACACCTCACCGAGATACACTGTCCCAAACACAGCACTGAGATACACTGTCCCAAACACACCTCACTGAGATACACTGTCCCAAACACACCTCACTGAGATACACTGTCCCAAACACAGCACTGAGATACACCAACCCAAACACAGCACTGAGATACACTGTCCCAAACACACCTCACTGAGATACACTGTCCCAAACACACCTCACTGAGATACACTGTCCCAAACACAGCACTGAGATACACCAACCCAAACACAGCACTGAGATACACTGTCCCAAACACAGCACTGAGATACACTGTCCCAAACACACCTCACCGAAATACACTGTCCCAAACACAGCACTGAGATACACTGTCCCAAACACACCTCACCGAGATACACTGTCCCAAACACACCTCACTGAGATACACTGTCCCAAACACAGCACTGAGATACACCAACCCAAACACAGCACTGAGATACACTGTCCCAAACACAGCACTGAGATACACTGTCCCAAACACACCTCACCGAAATACACTGTCCCAAACACAGCACTGAGATACACTGTCCCAAACACACCTCACCGAGATACACTGTCCCAAACACACCTCACTGAGATACACTGTCCCAAACACAGCACTGAGATACACTGTCCCAAACACACCTCACCGAGATACACTGTCCCAAACACAGCACTGAGATACACTGTCCCAAACACACCTCACCGAAATACACTGTCCAAACACAGCCAACCACTGAGATACACTGTCCCAAACACACCTCACCGAGATACACTGTCCCAAAACACACCTCACTGAGATACACTGTCCCAAACACAGCACTAAGATACACTGTCCCAAACACACCTCACTGAGATACACTGTCCCAAACACACCTCACTGAGATACACTGTCCCAAACACAGCACTGAGATACACTGTCCCAAACACACCTCACTGAGATACACTGTCCCAAACACACCTCACTGAGATACACTGTCCCAAACACACCTCACCGAGATACACTGTCCCAAACACAGCACTGAGATACACTGTCCCAAACACACCTCACTGAGATACACTGTCCCAAACACAGCACTGAGATACACTGTCCCAAACACACCTCACCGAGATACACTGTCCCAAAACACACCTCACTGAGATACACTGTCCCAAACACACCTCACTGAGATACACTGTCCCAAACACACCTCACTGAGATACACTGTCCCAAACACAGCACTGAGATACACCAACCCAAACACAGCACTGAGGTACATTGTCCAAGCACAGCACTGAGATACACCATCCCTAACACAGCCCTGAGATAGACATCCCAAACACAGTACGGATTACACCATCCCAAATACAGCACTGAGATACACTATCCCAAACACAGCATTAAGATACGTCATCTTAAACGCAGCACTGAGATCCACCATCCCAAACACAGCACTAAAATACACTTTCCCAAAGACAGCATTGAGATACACCATCCCAAACACAGCACTGAGCTACACTTTCCCAACACAGCACTGAGATACACAGTCCCAAACACAGCACTGAGATTTACTGTCCCAAACGCAGCACTGAAATATGCCATTACACACACAGCACTGAGATGCACTGTTTCAAACACAATGCACTGAGATGCACATTCCAAACACAGCACTGAGATACACTGTCCCAAACACAGCACTGAGATACACTGTTTCAAACACAATGCACTGAGATGCACATTCCCAAACACAGCACTGAGATACACTGTCCCAAACACAGCACTGAGATACACTGTCCCAAATACAGTACTGAGAAACACTGTCCCAAACACAGCACTGAGATACAATGTCCCAAACACAGAACTGAGAAACACTGTCCCAAATACAGTACTGAGAAACACCATCCCAAACACACCACTGAGATAAACAATCCTAAACACAGCACTGAGATACACTGTCCCAAATACAGTACTGAGAAACACTGTCCCAAACACAGCACTGAGATACAATGTCCCAAACACAGAACTGAGAAACACTGTCCCAAATACAGTACTGAGAAACACCATCCAAACAAAGCACTAAGATACACTGTCCAGATACAGCACTGAGATGCACATTCCCAAACACAGCACTGAGATAACACTGTCCCAAACACAACACTGAGATACACCATCCCAACACAATGCATTGAGATACACCATCCCAAACACAGCACCAGGATACAGCGTCCCAAGTGGGCACAAGACAAGACTCAAGATAAAGGGGGTGCAGTTTAGATCAGAGTTAAGGAGGAACTTCTTCACTCAAAGGGTGGTGAATCTCTGGAATTCTCTGCCCGTTGAAGTGGTGGACGCTGCCCTCGCTAAATATTTTAAGAAACGGGTTGATGGGTTTTTGATAAGAGAGGGGATTAAGGGTTATGGGGAGAGGGC